>JAMOIN010000274.1:0-67656 GCA_024666655.1 Dascyllus trimaculatus
GTTCTGTATGTTATTACTGGGCTCACTGAGTTCTTTAAGGGTTTAACACCATTATTTCTGCTCAGGAAGGATTATTAAAATAACATCTGTAATGTAACAGCAGGAGACAAACTGTTATTGATCTCAATCAATCAGTGACTATCAGTAAACAGAGAACCGTAGTGTCAGCTGATGCTCCAGTGTCTTCACTCCTAATTCTACTGGACACATTCATTACAGTCATTTGTATTAATAAAGAAGCTCGTTATAAACAACAGGCTTCCTGTAATCACACACTGTTGGTATGTAACAGCTGAATTATATATATTATACAGTAGTCCTCATTAATAAACAGCCCCAGGTATGAATGACAGGTGTCCTAAAAACGGTTACTAAATGCTGCTGGAGCTTCTATTGGTGGTGATTCTCTGTAGACCAGTGAAAACATGACTCTCCTCACTGTTCTTAGTTTAGCTCCACCAAGTTATCTGATAACATGTTTAACATACATTATATCTGGTTTCTGTTCAGACAGCAGGTATTTAGTGATCCTCATCAGAAACTCTCAGCCCAGAGACTGTGGAGGTTTATAATATCTGAAGTTCATATCAGTGGATGTCAACAGATTTAAACCAGCTTCTTGTTTCTCAGACAGTTTAGTCCCGAACCACCGGACAGAACAAGACCCTCAAGTCTTCAAGGATATAAAACATATTAAAAACAAAAATCACAATTACAGAATCAAATTCAGTCAAAAATTAGGTAAAATTAAAACATAGTCGTCTCATCCTGATACTTGGATAAAAAAAGAAATCGGCAGTCCAGGTTGCTAGGCAACCGGAGCGGCGCTACGGGACGTCATGACGCAAGCAGGAAGTTCGTTGTAGGCTGGACCATAGACATATATAGACATATACACATGTTTATATGTCTATATATGTCTATGGTCTATGAGCGTTTGTTAAATGAGTCGGTCCAGCCCACGATGAACTTCCTTCTTACATCATGACGTCTCGTAGCGCCGCTCTTTGTTGCCTAGCAACCCGGACAAACAAATTTTCATCCTGACGATCAGGATAAGACGACGGTGTAATTTTACCCAATTTATGACTAGATTTGATCCCGAAACTGTAATTTTTGTCTTTAATATGTTTTATATACTTGAAGACTTGAGGGTCTTGTTCTGTCCGGTGGTTCGGGACTAAACTGTTTGAGAAACAAGAAGCTGGTTTAAATCTGTTAACATCCACTGATATGAACTTCAGATATTCTAAACCTCCACAGTCTCTGGGCTGAGAGTTTCTGATGAGGATCACTAAATACCTGCTGTCTGAACAGAAACCAGATATAATGTATGTTAAACATGTTATCAGATCAACTTGGTGGAGCTAAACTAAGAACAGTGAGGAGAGTCATGTTTTCACTGGTCTACAGAGAATCACCACCAATAGAAGCTCCAGAAGGATTTAGTAACTGTTTTACTTCTTCTCCATATAATTATGGGGCGCCGTTTGTAAAAATTCAATCACTGTTAAATAGGTGACATTTTGTGACATTAGTTCACTTTTCTCACATTTAGCTCATTTTTCCTTTATTTGCAACAGAAATTCATGCAAAACAGATTGTTCTATATATTTGTTAAAAATGTGTACACATGAAAAATAAATCTAAATCTAAATGTTAAATCTAAATCTAAATGTTAAATCTAAATCTAAATGCTAAATCTAAATCTAAATGTTAAATCTAAATCTAAATCTAAATGCTAAATCTAAATCTAAATGCTAAATCTAAATCTAAATGCTAAATCTAAATCTAAATGCTAAATCTAAATCTAAATGCTAAATCTAAATGCTAAATCTAAATCTAAATGCTAAATCTAAATCTAAATGCTAAATCTAAATCTAAATGCTAAATCTAAATCTCAATGCTAAATCTAAATCTTAAATCTAAATGCTAAGTCTAAATCTAAATGCTAAATCTAAATCTAAATCTCAATGCTAAATCTAAATCTAAATCTCAATGCTAAATCTAAATCTAAATGCTAAATCTAAATCTCAATGCTAAATCTAAATCTTAAATCTAAATGCTAAATCTAAATGTTAAATCTAAATGCTAAATCTAAATTTAAATCTTAAATCTAAATCTCAATGCTAAATCTAAATCTTAAATCTAAATGCTAAATCTAAATTTAAATCTTAAATCTAAATCTCAATGCTAAATCTAAATCTCAATGCTAAATCTAAATCTAAATGCTAAATCTAAATCTAAATGCTAAATCTAAATCTAAATCTAAATGCTAAATCTAAATCTTAAATCTAAATCTAAATCTAAATGCTAAATCTAAATCTAAATGCTAAATCTAAATCTTAAATCTAAATCTAAATGCTAAATTTAAATCTAAATGCTAAATCTAAATTTAAATCTTAAATCTAAATCTAAATCTAAATCTAAATCTAAATGCTAAATCTAAATCTAAATGCTAAATCTAAATCTAAATCTAAATGCTAAATCTAAATCTCAATGCTAAATCTAAATCTAAATGCTAAATCTAAATCTAAATCTAAATGCTAAATCTAAATGCTAAATCTAAATCTTAAATCTAAATGCTAAATCTAAATGCTAAATCTAAATCTAAATGCTAAATCTAAATCTAAATCTAAATGCTAAATCTAAATCTAAATGCTAAATCTAAATCTCAATGCTAAATCTAAATCTTAAATCTAAATGCTGAATCTAAATCTCAATGCTAAATCTAAATCTAAATCTCAATGCTAAATCTAAATCTAAATCTCAATGCTAAATCTAAATCTAAATCTTTAATCTAAATGCTAAATCTAAATGTTAAATCTAAATGCTAAATCTAAATTTAAATCTTAAATTTAAATCTCAATGCTAAATCTAAATCTTAAATCTAAATGCTAAATCTAAATTTAAATCTTAAATCTAAATCTCAATGCTAAATCTAAATCTCAATGCTAAATCTAAATCTCAATGCTAAATCTAAATCTAAATGCTAAATCTAAATCTTAAATCTAAATCTCAATGCTAAATCTAAATCTAAATGCTAAATGCTAAATCTAAATCTAAATGCTAAATCTAAATCTAAATCTAAATGCTAAATCTAAATCTAAATGCTAAATCTAAATCTCAATGCTAAATCTAAATCTAAATGCTAAATCTAAATCTAAATGCTAAATGCTAAATCTAAATCTAAATGCTAAATCTAAATCTAAATGCTAAATCTAAATCTAAATGCTAAATCTAAATCTCAATGCTAAATCTAAATCTCAATGCTAAATCTAAATCTTAAATCTAAATGCTAAATCTAAATCTCAATGCTAAATCTAAATCTAAATCTAAATCTAAATCTAAATCTCAATGCTAAGTCTAAATCTAAATGTTAAATCTAAATCTCAATGCTAAATCTAAATCTAAATGTTAAATCTAAATCTAAATGTTAAATCTAAATCTAAATGTTGAATCTAAATCTAAATGTTAAATCTAAATCTCAATGCTAAATCTAAATCTTAAATCTCAATGCTAAATCTAAATCTAAATGCTAAATCTAAATCTAAATGCTAAATCTAAATCTCAATGCTAAATCTAAATCTCAATGCTAAATCTAAATCTTAAATCTAAATGCTAAATCTAAATCTCAATGCTAAATCTAAATCTAAATCTAAATCTAAATCTAAATCTCAATGCTAAGTCTAAATCTAAATGTTAAATCTAAATCTCAATGCTAAATCTAAATCTAAATGTTAAATCTAAATCTAAATGCTAAATCTAAATCTAAATGTTAAATCTAAATCTAAATGTTAAATCTAAATCTAAATGTTGAATCTAAATCTAAATGTTAAATCTAAATCTAAATGCTAAATCTAAATCCTTAATCTAAATCTAAATCTAAATGCTAAATCTAAATCTAAATCTAAATCTTAAATCTAAATCTAAATGTTAAATCTAAATCTTAAATCTAAATCTAAATCTAAATGCTAAATCTAAATGTTAAATCTAAATCTAAATGCTAAATCTAAATCTAAATGTTAAATCCAAATCTAAATGCTAAATCTAAATCTAAATGTTAAATCTAAATCTTAATCTTAAATCACTCGCCAAGTGTAAAGCTAAATATTTAGAAAATATGCAAATTAGGCCGGTCAGCGCCTGTCTACCACGCCCCTTGCCGTAGCCTCAGATCACGAAGCCACGCCCACACCTCCGACTGCGGCTCAGTGGTGATGGTGGTCAATCACTGAATATCAAAATGATTAATTAAAATCAGTTAAATGTAAACATCTGTGCTCTCTCTCTTTGTGCACATATATTTTTGTAATATTTTATTTTTATTTCTTAAAAGTTTGTCTCTACATTATAATTTCTATCTGAATTTTCTCTATATTTCTATATGTTATCATATAGTCTTTGTTAAATGGGTTCAACTATAACACTAACAATTCCCCCCCAAGGATCAATAAAGTATTTCTGATTCTGATTTATTCAGAAAACCCACCTGTCACATCTAAGTTTCAGGATCTGGTTATTATAAAAACAGATGTTTAATATTAATATTTCAATATTTATCATCATAATAACAGTGTTACATACATTGGTAGCTGTAAAAACTCATAAAAACATGAGAGAAATACATACGTTGGTTTGGTTCTTACCTTTGTCCTAAACATATAAGGAGTAAACATTTATAATCATCACATTAAAAGTTACAAATGTTGTTTTTGATGCCTATTTGTTTCCCAGATATAGTGGTGTGTGTGTGTGGATGGCTGAATAAAGGCATTAAATTAAATCACTTTGTAGAAAGGCGCTTTATATGGTTAAGTTCATTACCTTGCAATAGTTTACGGGGCAGATCTGCCACATCCAATATGGCGGACACGCTGACGTATCGCAGCAACGGGCCAACCCGCTCAATGAGGCGTCTATGTATATATGTCTATGGGATGCAGCCCCTGAATTGGGACACAGCTGCAGCCATTGTAACGCTGCTTCATGTTGAGCGAGAGTACGGGAGGCGTTTACCGAACAGAGAGTGCAGAGGTATGGGGCGCCGTTTGTAAAAATTCAATCACTGTTAAATAGGTGACATTTTGTGACATTAGTTCACTTTTCTCACATTTAGCTCATTTTTCCTTTATTTGCTACAGAAATTCATGCAAAACAGATTGTTCTATATATTTGTTAAAAATGTGCACACATGAAAAATTAATCTAAATCTAAATGCTCAATCTAAATCTAAATGTTAAATCTAAATCTAAATTCTAAATCTAAATCTAAATGTTAAATCTAAATCTAAATGTTAAATTTAATGCTAAATCTAAATCTAAATGTTAAATCTAAATCTAAATGTTAAATCTAAATGTTAAATCTAAATCTAAATGTTAAATCTAAATCTAAATCTAAATCTAAATCTAAATTCTAAATCTAAATGTTAAATCTAAATCTAAATGTTAAATCTAAATGTTAAATCTAAATCTAAATGTTAAATCTAAATCTAAATTCTAAATCTAAATCTAAATTCTAAATCTAAATCTAAATGTTAAATCTAAATCTTAATCTTAAATCGCTCGCCAAGTGTAAAGCTAAATATTTAGAAAATATGCAAATTAGGCCGGTCAGCGCCTGTCTACCACGCCCCTTGCCGTAGCCTCAGATCACGAAGCCACGCCCACACCTCCGACTGCGGCTCAGTGGTGTTTCAGCTTGTTCTGTCTCACAATGACTATACAAACTGGACGGTTGAGCATTACCCTTGCTCACAGGGAACTTTTATTAACAGCCGCCACCACAACATACTGCAGGCACACTTCTCTCTGGGTGCGTAACACACAAATCTGTCCGGGTAGGAACAAACAATACACAAGCAATTCCTATTGCTACAAGTTGGTAATGCAGGGGAAGAGGCAGACATGGCGGCTCACTCCGACCAGATGAACTGGAGAGGGCGGTAATGGTCGGTGTACGGGCCGCACATCAGGGTATCGCTCCACCGGCGCAGTCCACACCACAAACGGCTCCTGGTCGGAGCCAGCCGCCATGTCTTCCTCTTCCCCTGCATTACCCACTGAGCCGCAGTCGGAGGTGTGGGCGGGGCTTCGTCATCTGAGGCTACGGCAAGGGGCGTGGTAGACAGGCGCCGACCGGCCTAATTTGCAATACTGTTAAAGTCCGCTGATGTGTTTTCAGCAAGCAGGAAAAGTGATTTCTTGAGCTCGTCATTAATATGAGGGCATTATTGTAGCAAAATTATTTGTCAATTCGAATGGAGAGTTGTCTATCTGTATTTCAATCCGTGTGTCCGAAGAGAGATTTGTCAATGTGTAAAAAAATTTGTCTATGCGAACTGAGATTTGTCTGTCTGTAATTAGGTTTTCAAATGTGTAAAAAAAAATGCTAATCTGTATTAAAAGTTGTACATGTAATAAGATTTGTCCATACGTACAAAGAGTTGTCAATGCGTACAAAGATATTCGTAGCTGAAAAGTTTCTATTCGGCTTCACATCTGCAGGAAATACAGACAAATCCCCAGTTACGAGTCGTTCGGCTTCACAATTGGCTCTCATTTTTACACGTGATTTTTGCTACACTTCTGCCGTGAGAGAGATTCGTATCTGAAAAACATCAGGGTTTCGGCTCCCTGACCTCAGGCTCACAGGCTCACAGGCTCGTTCATGCTGGCTGCGTTCGGCTATGCTGCCCTGTACCCAGCAGTTCCCGTCGTCTGCAGGCCATCAGGGGGCCGCGATCCGCCAGAGTCTTGGAGCGTTCGTGACATTGTGAGGCAGGGTGTGGACAGGATGGAGCCCCGATCGCAGACGGTGAGTACATGTTAATGTTTTGAGAGGCACCTGGCTGCAGACCTCCACTGTGAGGACACCTCCACTGTCAGGACGGGACGTAACGGGTAAAAAACAGAAAAGTACATTTAAGGCGTCCAGTCCGGTAGGTGGCGGTGACACATGTGAAGTTGGTTTGGTAACCGCTAATTAAATCAAAAGAAGAAGCAGCCATTTAACGCCAGTGTTTGTGACTGTTTCTCAATATACGCACTTGTCCACGGTACTATCTTGACTGTGACACAAAATGTAGTTTTAAGATTACTTGAGGCAATAAAGTGGTTGTATAAACATCAAATCTGTGGTCAATTTATCAAGATAAATTCTGCTTAAAAATTTGCATGGGATGCATTTCAAAATAAAATCGCGTAGTAAACAACGTATAATCTACTCGACCAATGTCTATCGTATATATAGTTTTAATTTATATATTAAATTGTGATTATTCTGAGAATGAGCCTCATTGTGAGTTTTTATGCCTGCCAACAGAATAATCCTTAAATGTTATTTTTAATACACAGTTACAGTCATAAGAATAGAACAAAGACGTGCTACAGGTGATGAAGACAACACAATAATTACTAATATAATGACAAAGTCGGCGACCGGGGACATTAAATAACAAAAGTGTAACCATTAGATTCCCGTAAAAGTACTGATATCCCGCTACAGAACTGTCAGAGCCAGCGGCAGATTTCAGAAAGTCTATCCGAGCTCAGGCTGCTGTCAGCGGGGAGCTGTGAGCGCTGACCGCCCGGTAGTAGCTGTCTAACGGGGACACTCACATCTCCGACATCGTTGGAGTAAATTTTTAAGCAGAATTTATCATGATAAATTGACCACGGATTTGATGTTTATACAACCACTTTATTGCCTGAAATAATCTTAAAACTACATTTTGTGTCACAGTCAAGGTAGTACCGTGGACAAGTGCGTATATTGAGAAACAGTCACAAACACTGACGGTTAAATGGCTGCTTCTTCTTTTGATTTAATTAGCGGTTACCAAACCAACTTCACATGCGTCACCGCCACCTACCGGACTGGACGCCTTAAATGTACTTTTCTGTTTTTTACCCGTTACGTCCCGTCCTGACAGTGGAGGTGTCCTCACAGTGGGGGTCTGCAGCCAGGTGCCTCTCAAAACATTAATTGGGAATTGGCGTCCCTGTTCGGGCGCCAATTGTAGTCTCGCCGAATTTACCCAATACAGGGCAATCGGACCAGCTCTCCGTTTCTAGGGTTAGGTTCTAAACTGCTCATAGGTATTACCTAATAAGTTCAGCAGAACAGCTTAAGCTGGTGTCGAAGAAACTCGCCTAGCTCTCACTGTCTCCATCCAGACGCCTATCCCTCTTGCTCTGATAGAAGACTGCGCTAGGCAGCCTAAATAGTTCAGTCTTCTTATCAGTCACGTCTGTTAACGACAGCTTTCTTCTTAATAGACATGGCACTTGGTGAATTGCTAGGTTTTAATTTAGCGGTTTGGATTAGCGTAACCGCAGGGATCCGTTTATAATTCTGTGCAATACCTTAGTGACCAGAACAACCTGTAAGAACCATTAGATTTCAAATGCACACAATTGCTTAACCTTTCACACCATGAGGATTTCATAAACTTCAGGTGATAATTCAAAACTCCATACTACATCACTTTAAATGCAGGTTAAATGTTTATTGCATAATAATAGCAGGGCAAAGCAACAGCTCATAATCAAAAACGCCAAAATCAATCAAAAAGGTAATCAGGGATAATAATTCTGGTCTAACTCACAGAACTGAGCATGTCTGAGCAAACACACCAAAATTATTTAAACATATGCTTCAGATGATAATTCTGGTCTAACTCACAGAACTGTGCATGTCTGAGCAAACACACCAAAATCATTCAAACATATGCTTCAGAATAATAAATTTGGTCTAAATTATAGAACTGAGCTTTCTTAATTGAATCTCCAAATATTGTGTTTTAATAGTTGGAGTGTAACAGCATGGCCTGGGCTGTCACACCCGACCTGACCTGTTTTGTGGAGATCTCCTGGAGGATGTGAAGAACTCAGTACAAAGTCTCAGGATCCTGCAGGAACTCTCCAGAAAATAGGGGGAGAGAACGTCCAGACCCCGATTCAGTCTTTGCAAAAAATCTTTAAAAGTCTTTTGGGCTCGTTGCAGAAAAATAGGAAAAGTGTCAAAAAGATCTAACACAATGGTAAACTGTCAAAAGTCACAGGAAGAGATGAGCACTGCTGGAGTCTGTGGCTCGGCTAGCTGTTAGCTCTTCTGTTAGCTCTTGCTGGGTGATAGAAAAAATCCACTGTCTATTTTCTGAGTCTATTTGCAGACCAATTCTGGATCGTTCTAATTAGTGAGAAATAGCCTCACTGTCCATAGACTACATCGGACGGGACCCTTCTCCGACTGCGTCCACGAACATCTCCGGACAATTGTCACCTCGGATTACTTTTATTAAATCACCTTACACACCCATATTGCTTAATTTCTACATATGTAATTTTGTACTTTTCCACAAGCTCACCCTATGTTCACTGCTCACCTCCTTATTAGGAGATTGTTTTCGTTAATCGGCCGAATTGCACCATAACCTCCTCTCGGCTGCCAGGAAGTCACCTGCATTCACCCCAGGTCAGTTCCTCTTTCCACCTCAAAAGGAGCCTGTTGCTCAATTATCGGCCGAATTACACCATAACTCCTTCCTCACAGTCTTAGCCGACAGCCAAGAGCTCCATCACTTCTCATCTCTTCCACCTGCAGTACTTTAACACAGTAACCATCAGTTATCCATCACACTGGTTATTTAATCATAAAAATTCATCTGATTTTACAAACCATCCCATAAGCGTAGCCTTAAATTCATCTAACTTCAACATTCCAAATTATTACATCATAAACCTGACTTCTCATCTAAGCACACACACACTTTAAGCCAAATCCATATTACTCTATTGAACTCGGCCCCTCATCCGACCTATTCCACCCCAGTGACCTTGTTAATAGCTGCTCCTGTGATCTCAAACCTTGGCTCAACTTGACAATGTACTCACCGTCTGCGATCGGGGCTCCATCTTGTCCACACCCTGCCTCACAATGTCACGAACGCTCCAAGACTCAGGGGGATCGCGGCCCCCTGATGGCCTGCAGACGACGGGAACTGCTGGGTACAGGGCAGCATAGCCGAACGCAGCCAGCATGAACGAGCCTGTGAGCCTGTGAGCCTGAGGTCAGGGAGCCGAAACCCTGATGTTTTTCAGATACGAATCTCTCTCACGGCAGAAGTGTAGCAAAAATCACGTGTAAAAATGAGAGCCAATTGTGAAGCTGAACGACTCGTAACTGGGGATTTGTCTGTATTTCCTGCAGATGTGAAGCCGAATAGAAACTTTTCAGCTACGAATATCTTTGTACGCATTGACAACTCTTTGTACGTATGGACAAATCTTATTACATGTACAACTTTTAATACAGATTAGCATTTTTTTTACACATTTGAAAACCTAATTACAGACAGACAAATCTCAGTTCGCATAGACAAATTTTTTTACACATTGACAAATCTCTCTTCGGACACACGGATTGAAATACAGATAGACAACTCTCCATTCGAATTGACAAATAATTTTGCTACAATAATGCCCCCATACATTAACAGTTATTCGCTCAAACTGCTTTGTTTATTATTAAGTTCTTATTATAACTTTTACACAAATATAACTTTGAGTTCTTGAAAAACACGTTGTTGTGCTCCAAACTTCGCATTACTTGCTGGTAAAAGTGGCACAAAAAGAACGACATACAGTGGAGCGTTCACAAAAATACGAACAGGTTCACTAACACCACTGATAATGGATCTAATGTTTATAACCGAGACCCTCCCAGAGGATGAAAAACCTCCATAACACATAAAAGATCCTCCAGATCCTCCACCGGATCACATTAAAACACCTGCAAACCTTCACAACAAACATGTAAAATGTGGAGACTGAACCAAGATACAAGTTAAATCCTGATATGAGTGAACACAGGAAAACTAAAAAGGAACTTACCGAGGAAGAGGAGGATAAATCTGTTCAGCAGCTCCATGACCACGTTAAACAGACATGATTTGAGACCGCTGTGTACACTGTAGCTGTGTCTCAACCCAGGAGCTGCATCCTTCAAGGCCGCATACGTCACAGCGGTGCGACTAAGGCTGTCCCATTTCCATATACGTAGACGCCGCATTGACTGCTGCTGCCGATTGGAGCCGACGTGCCTACGCGGCGGCCATCTTGGTGCAGTACCACTCGCCCCTACAGTGCATTACGTCTATAGAGGAATGACATGTCTGCACTATAAAAGTGATCATAAATCGATCAGTTGTCAACATGTATTGTTTGCTACAAACGTCAGACATGGAGGACGGACAGGCAGACATAAATAGAACAAAATCAAGCCTGAAAATGTTTAGATCTTTATTCAGAGAACTGCTTGTAGGTATATATTGCATTTTATTATTATTATTGTTGTTGTTGTTGCTATTATAAGTATATTATTAGATCACTAATATTATAATGTTGCTATTATCATTATAATTTTATTATTAGATCACTATTATTATAATTAATATTGTTATTTCATGATCATTTTGTTATTATCACCATTATAATTATTATTGCTACAATCATAATCATGTTATTATTATTATCAATATTATTATAATTCTTATTGCTATTATCATTGTCATTTTATTATTATATCAATATTATTATAATTAATATTGCTATTATCTTTGTCGTTTTATCATTATACTATAATAATAATATTAGCATTTTATTCTTATCATTTAATTATAATTAATATTTCTATTATTACCATCATTTAATTATCATTATTGTTATAATTAGTATGGCTATCATCATTATTATTTTATTATTATCACTATTATTGTGATTAATATTGCTATTATCATTTTATTATTTGAGTTGGGGGATTGTATTGCACTTGTTTTTTTATGGCATCCAGCATCAGTGTCCCCCATCCATATTTAGTCTGGTCTTCCTTGCATCTTCTTCTCATCAACCGAAGTCAGCCACCTTTGTAAAAATTTAAAAAAGAGTAATTTAACCACTTTAACCCTAATAGAAGAAACTAAAGAGAGAAAGCAGCATATCTGAAAGCACAACATGTTTCAGAATGCGTTATATGATGTGATGATTGATGTTAACTTTTAGATTGGTCATTTTCACTGTCACAAACATACTCTGCAGGACTAACGTGGTTAATGTATTTAACAATTAGGCAACATGAAGAATACCGTTGCAGTGTTTGGGGATGCAGGAGAGGAAGATGTTTAAACTCTCTCCTTCACATTAAGGTTAAAGACACAATACATGTACGTATTAAATATATCCAATATCTATCATTAATCTTCTAACTGGTCAATCACTGCAGTCTAAGGTCTGTTTTTTCCAGACCAGGGACAGTTTATAGATGGAATAACATTGCAAAAATAAGGTCTCAAATTAGTTCTTTCACTAGTGAGCAGCTGTGCTATACGTGGGATAACGTAAAGTGAGCTGGTTATATTATGGAGTGGAGATATTCAGTCCGTCCTCTCGGGATTTATTTCACTATTTAACAACCTGCTCACTTAGTATTACTTCTTACGTACACCTTACCTGTGAAAAGTGATTCCACGGGATCTGGTTTGTGTGTTCTGCTCATTTGAACACCCATAAGCGACACTAAAGTCCGGCATATTTTCCAGTTATGCCGGAAAATATGCCGGCAGTTATGCCGGCATATTTTCATAGTTCTTCTGACATATCTTGTTGATATTTTTGACGCCTGGCGTCGGCATCACACTGATCACCAGGTCTCTGTCACTGCGGTGACAGTTGTTAGTCAGGTTGTTTATTGTCTCTCCTTCAACTACAGTTTCTACTGACAGGTCTCTGTCAGAAGATTGTCTGCTGACAACGTTAAGTAGAATTTATATTTGGGTAGTAAAACCGGCATTTCTAAAACATCAAAGCATCCTGTGTCAAAGCTACATGTGTGCCGTTTGTAACAAATCAAAGCGTTTGGAAATCGGTCAAAAATTCAGTGAATAATTCTACTTTAAGATTGTGGAGTACCTCTTACCTCCATAGACTTACATTCACTCCCCCCTCTGCTAGCCCTGTACCAAGATGGCGGAGCTTTAGGCACGTCCCTCCACAGTCAATGCGGCGTCTACGTATATATGTCTATGCCCATTTCATTAAAACGTCAAGACACAACACCGAAAGATGGCGGAGGGGACAGTCTCGTGGTAACTTTCTCCGGTAAAACCCTGAATAAAATTAAACAGGATCGATTTCAAACCACATAAGACTCTGTGACCAACGTGAAGACTGCGCTGAACTACGAAGGAACACTAAAGCAAGTAAATTTGGTAGTGTTAAGAGACTTTGAAAGAACTAATGGCTAAACCTAATGCTAATGCTAAAGTGGCTAAAGCGCTCTATTCCCATGACTACTGCTCCCTCGACACGATGGAAACTGATGCTAAACGAATGAAAAACGCTCTTGCATCCCCCGGTAAAACCTCACAACCCCCAAAGAAGGCAAAAACCACTATTAATGATGCCTCTGATAATGCCAACCCAGGATCTGCCTCCATTGCAGATGTTCTGAAAGCAATCCAATCTCAGTCCAGTGATATCCAAGCCCTGCATTCTCTGGTTACTGACATCAAATCAGACCTTCAACAAAATACTATTGCCATAGCTAACATCAACAAATCTCTGGAATTCAACTCTGCTGAAATACAAGAGTGCAAAGAGAAAAACAAACAGCTGCAAAAGGAGGTGAATGTCCTTAAAGAGAAAAATGGAGAGCTGGAAAAAAAGGTAACAGAGTTGGAAGAAAAAGTATCTGATGCTGATAATTACAAGAGAAGATGGAACTTAAGGCTAAAGGGCTTCAAAGAAGAAAAAGGTGAAAACACACGACAGATGATTGTAAACCTTCTGCTGAAAGTTTTCCCTCACTGGAAAGACAAGATGGATTTCATCCTTGACACTGTACATCGTCTCGGCCGACCAGTCACATCCACTACCCACCCGAGAGCGATCATCATGCAGTTCACTATGAGGATCTACAGGGATGAACTTTGGAGAGTGACAAAAAACCACAAAATCTGCGAGAATCTCGGCATCAGCTTTGCCCAAGACTTCACCAAGGATGTGCTGGAAGCAAGAGCAGCGGTGTGGCCTAAAGTGGATGCAGCCAAGAGAAGAGGAGACAAGGTGGCGTATCGTGGTCGCTATGCATACATAAATGGTCAGAGAGTCACACCATGAATTCACATGGTCCTGTTGATTGACTTTATTAATACTAGTTTGCACTCAGGGTTCTACCTCTAGGCACTGTTGGTGACTTATTTGTGAACTTTTGAAAGTTATTTTTGTTTGCTTGTTTTAAAGCAGTTACTATTTTATGATTGAACTTAAAAGCTCTATTTCTTTATTATCTGTTAATGCAAGGGGTCTGAGAGATCTAACAAAACGAAAGAGTTTATTTCTGTTTTGCAAAGGGAAAAAAGCACAGTTCATTTTTCTACAGGAAACACATTCAAAAGATGAAGACAGTACCTTTTGGTCTCAACAATGGGGAGACAAAACATACTTCAGTCACGGCACTTCAAAATCTGCAGGGGTAGCTATTCTTCTACAAAAATTCTCTGGCCAGATTCTACATAATATAGCTGATGAGCATGGCCATTGGTTGATTCTAATTGTAACTATTGATCATATCAAAATCATTCTAGTAAATGTGTATGGTTTTAATAATATTAGCGAAAATAAACGTTTACTACATGAACTAACTTTACATATAGAAGACTTGAAAGTGTCACAATCCACGGACAATATAATTATTGGAGGAGATCTAAATTTGGTTAATGATGATTTTTTGGATAGATTTCCATCTAGATATATGTCAAGTCACCCTAATATTATTTTTAATAGTTTCTGTTGGGGTTTATCTTTAACTGATGCCTGGAGATACCATAATCCTACAGCAACTCAATTTTCATGGTTTAGTTCCAATTATAACTCAAAATCAAGAATTGATAACTGGTTGATCTCAAACAATTTACTCTGTTATGATATTGACTCAAATATCTCTGCGGCACCCTTAACAGATCACAGTGTTATTTTTTTACGCATTAAATCCAGACATAAAAGCTTCACAAACAAATTTTGGAAATTTAATGCAAGTTTGCTCAAAAATGATGATTACTGCCAAATGATAAAGTCACTCATAAATGAAATTAAATCATCTGAGGAACTCAAAAGTCCGGTTAAAAAATGGGAGTTTCTCAAATTTAAAACTCGCGAAGCTTCTATTTCTTTCAGCAAAAGATTAAAAAAAGAACTTGACCAGAAAGAATTTAATATCATAAACCAAATGAACACTCTTTGTCGCAAACAAATGATGAGTGATGATGATAAACAAACAATCTTGAAATTACAATCAACTTTAGATGAAATGTACACTTACAAAACTCAAGGAGCATTTATTAGATCTCGTGCAAAATGGATAGAAGAAGGGGAGAAGAATTCAGCTTATTTTTGTGGTTTGGAAAAAAATAGACAAGAAAAAAACAATGTAAAATCTTTATTAGTCAATAACAAAGAAATAACAGATGATAAATTGATCCTCATAGAAACCTATAAATTTTATAGCAAACTCTACTCCTCAAAATTTTCCAAAACTGACTGTGAATCTTTTCTGGAAAATATTGCACAGTATATCCCAAAAATTGATGACAACTACAGAGATGTATGTGATGATCCCCTCACAATCACAGAACTTGATGCTGTAATCGGCCGTCTTGCCCCTAACAAATCTCCTGGGTCAGATGGCCTTACAGGAAACTTTTACAAACATTTTTGGATGGATATTAAGGAATTGCTGTACAATGTGTTCTTAGAAATATTAGAAACAGGCTCTCTCCCAACCACAATGAGACATGGTATTATAATCTCTATTCCAAAACCCAATAAAGACCCTAGAGTTGTTGATAATAGAAGGCCGATTACACTCAGAAATTCTGATTACAAACTTTTAACTTATATTTTTGCTTTACGACTGCAGTCAGGGCTTTCAAGCATAATTGCAGAGTCACAATCAGGGTTTATGAAGGGTAGATCTATACATAATAATATACGGTTGGTTATGGACTTAATTGAATATTCTGATCTAATCCAAGACAATGGCTTCATTTTCTTTTTGGATTTTTACAAAGCCTTTGACTCAGTGGAACACCCATTCATTCTTGCTGTACTTGAACATTTTGGCTTTGGTCTTAAATTCAGAAAATTAATTAGTGGACTATATGAAAACATAAACAGCTGTGTTCTCCTCTCAAAGGGTTCTACTCCAAGCTTCAACGTTGATGTTGGTATTCCACAAGGGTGTCCAATTTCTCCATACTTGTTTCTTTTGGTGACTGAGATATTATCTATTTATATAAAAAAAAGTGACGATATTCAAAAACTAAATGTATTTGGTACAGAAATTGTGATCAGCCAACTGGCTGACGACACAACATTATTCTTAAAAAATGAGCAGCAAATTCCAAAAGCTATTGAAAAAATTGTAAAATTCTCCAAAGCTTCAGGTTTACATTTAAACTTAAAAAAATGTGAAATTTTCTCTCTTCATGACACTACATTAAAAGAAATCTGTAATATACCTGTAAAATCAGAAATCAAATATCTAGGTATCCAACTCGATAAAGACAAATACACATGCCAAAAAAACAATATTGAAACAAAACAGAAAGAAAGTAAGACAAAATTAAATATATGGCTCCAAAGAGACTTATCAATATTTGGCCGTATATACTTGACAAAAATGGAGAGCTTATCAAGGTGTATATACCCTCTTTACTCAAATGCTGCTTCTCCTAATCTAATCAAGCTAATAAACCAATTAAATTTCAATTTTATCTGGCGAAATAAACCACATTACATTAGGAAAGGTCATATGATCAAAGATACTAGTGAAGGTGGCCTAAAAATGATTGACTTAGACTGTCTCAATGGAACATTAAAGATAAACTGGCTTAAATCTTGGATCAAAAATTATAACTCCCTGTGGTACTGTATCCCTAACTTTATGTTTAAAAAGTTGGGCGGATTAAACCTCTTACTTGTCTGTGACTTCGACATAAAAAAGCTTCCTATATCCCTATCAGAGTTCCACAAGCAAATTTTACTTTACTGGAAAATGTTATATGTTCACAACTTCTCTCCACACTTATCAGTGATCTGGAACAACCGATATATTTTACATCGCAACAAATCTCTATTTTATGAAGACTGGTATGAAAATAATATTTGGTCAATACTACATCTTATGGATGATGAAGGAAATTTATTAAATTATGAACAATTCTGTACAAAACATAACTTTAATCCCTCTCTCTTAGACTTTATACGATTACGTAATGCTCTTCCCAAAGAATTTATTTTCCTATCCAAAAACTTCTTAGCCCACCAAAAAGCACAACCCCGACTTCCTATTCCAATGATTCATGGAATATCCATTGTAGATAAAAAATGTTGTAATTCCTTTATTAGAAAATGTCTTACTGATGAATTATTCCCTGGTTTACAAAATAAAAATGACATTTTGTTCAAATTCAACAAAAGTACAGTTTCAAAACTAAGAACAATGTATTTATCCTTTCCCATTGCTCCCAAAATCAAAGAAACACACTTCAAAATAATGAATGATATCTACCCATCAAAAGAGTTACTTAGACTTCGTTTTAATGTACAGGATAACAGCTGTACATTCTGCAATACTGATATTGAAACAACAGACCATTTATTTTTCTCTTGTTGTATGGTGCAAATGTTCTGGACACAATTACAAAATTGGTTAAAAGAAATATTTCCTTCATCTATGTATCATTTTACAAGAGATGACATAACATTTGGTGTTCTGGTAAACAACAAAAAAGAAGAACTCTGTATTAATGTGATTTTATGTATTGCTAAATTCTGTATTCACAAACGCAAATGTCAAAAATACCCACCCAACTTTTCCGTTTTCAAAAATGAACTCAAACTGTATATAAAATCCTTGAAATGTATGAAAAGACCCAATGCTGTAAAACTTCATTCTTATTTATGTGATATTTCCCTGGACTCAAATGAACAATGAACTAACATCCCCTTGCAGACTCTTTTTTTTTTTTTTTCTTCTTTATCTCTCTCTCTCTGTCTTGTAATGTAATTGTTCCCATTTGTTACCGATGCACATTCTCAATGCCAAGTTTGTTATAAGGCACTGTTATAATGCTATCATTTTCTTATGTATTTTGTCAATAAAGATGAAATTAAAAAAAAAAAAAAAAAAAAAATTAAAACTTCAAGACTCCTTCAAATGCGGCCGACGAATGCGTCCTTCTTTTCCATGAATTTGAAGGATGCATCGATGTATCCTTCGTAGCCACAAATATCCCAAGATTCATTGCGGGCCGGTGACAGTTGGATCAACAGCTGAGTTTTAATTGCTGACGGCTGACAGAGAAGATGGATGGAGGACTCTAGTTTTAAATATTAGTATTATGTTACAGCTCACTCTGATAGCTACGATACAAATGTTGACAACGTTAAAATTTGTTCTAAAAAAATCGATTTAATAACATTATTGATGAGCTGCTGCAGTTTAAAACGTTTAGTTTCCAGTTGTTCAGCTTCAGTTTTAGGTTATATTTTACTGAGACTGTGGCGAAATTCTTTCTGACCGCGGCCACCCCAAAAACGACTTATTCAATCATAAATATTCATATATTTAATCCTTATTTAAGTTATTATATGGAGAAGAAGTAAAATGGACGTAAATCCTACTGGAGTTTCTATTGGTGGTGATTCTCTGTAGACCAGTGAAAACATGACTCTCCTCACTGTTCTTAGTTTAGCTCCACCAAGTTATCTGATAACATGTTTAACATACATTATATCTGGTTTCTGTTCAGGCAGCAGGTATTTAGTGATCCTCATCAGAAACATTCAGCCCAGAGACTGTGGAGGTTTATAATATCTGAAGTTCATATCAGTGGATGTCAACAGATTTAAACCAGCTTCTTGTTTCTCAGACAGTTTAGTCCCGAACCACCGGACAGAACAAGACCCTCAAGTCTTCCAGGATATAAAACATATTAAAAACAAAAATTACAGTTTCGGGATCAAATCCAGTCAAAAATTGGGTAAAATTACACCGTCGTCTTATCCTGATAGTCAGGATGAAAATTTGTTTGTCCGGGTTGCTAGGCAACAAAGAGCGGCGCTACGAGACGTCATGATGTAAGCAGGAAGTTCATCGTGGGCTGGACCGTCTCATTTAACAATCGCTCATGCAGCCTTCTAATGCAGCCTACCCGGCCTTGGAAGGACCCAGCCTTTGAAGGACGGGTAGGCTGGGTCCTTTGAAGGATGCAGCCCCTGAATTGAGACACAGCTGGTGTACTGCCTTTCTGAATGCTGCGTGGCCTCACTTGATGCTGTGCATCTTGTGGCCAATCACAGAAGAGGGACCGAGTATTTAAGGTGTGGCCTCTCTTCTGTTTTTTTCTCTGTTCCTGTCTGCTCCTCTGTCTCTCTGATGGGGCTTCTCTGTTGATGTTTACAGCGCCTGCTTTGCTTCTATTATAGAGCGCCTGGTGGCTTCAGTTGGTGCATTAAGTGAGTTTTCGTGTGTGCGTGCGTCACCCGCTCCTGGCTGCATTGCGGTAGGTGTCCTCTCTCTCGTGTTGCTTTATGTTGTATGCTATCCTTGGTTAACCCTCCTGTGGTCGTAGGAAGCAGAATGAGCTGCCTGGTTTCTGGCCCTCCCTCCTCAAGTGTGTGTGTGTGCGTGCCGTGACCGACAGGTACGTGCAAACTTAAATATAGTAACCGCTGTCTGCTAGCACCCTTAGCGTAGCAATGCTAACGTTGTTTTCAGCATAGACATATATACGTAGACGCCGCATTGACTGCTGCTGCCGATTGGAGCCGATGTTCCTACGCGGCGGCCATCTTGGTACAGTGCCACTCGCCCCTACAGTGCATTACGTCTATAGAGGAATGACATGTCTGCACTATAAAAGTGATCATAAATCCATCAGTTGTCAACATATATTGTTTGTTACAAACATCAGACATGGTGGACGGACAGGCAGACATAAATAGAACAAAATCAAGCCAGAAAACGTTCAGGTCTTTATTCAGAGAATTGCTTGTAGGTATATATTGCATTTGATTATTATTATTATTATTGTTGTTGTTGTTATTATAAGTATATTATTAGATCACTAATATTATAATGTTGCTATTATCATTATAATTTTTTTATTAGATCACTATTATTATAGTTAATATTGTTATTTCATGATCATTTTGTTATTATCACCATTATAATTATTATTGCTACTATCATAATCATGTTATTATTATTATTAATATTATTATAATTCTTATTGCTATTATCATTGTCATTTTATTATTATATCACTATTATTATAATTAATATTGCAATTATCTTTGTCATTTTATCATTATACTATAATAATAATATTAGCATGTTATTCTTATCATTTAATTATAATTAATATTTCTATTATTATCATCATTTAATTATCACTATTATTATAATTAGTATGGCTATCATCATTATTATTTTATTATTATCGCTATTATTGTGATTAATATTGCTATTATCATTTTATTATTTGAGTTGGGGGATTGTATTGCACTTGTTTTTTTATGCCATCCAGCATCAGTGTCCCCCATCCATATTTAGTCTGGTCTTCCTTGCATCTTCTTCTCATCAACCGAAGTCAGCCACCTTTGTAAAAATTTAAAAAAGAGTAATTAAACCACTTTGACCCTTATAGAAGAAACTAAAGAGAGAAAACAGCATATCTGAAAGCACAACATGTTTCAGAATGCGTTATATGATGTGATGATTGATGTGAGCTTTTAGATTGGTCATTTTCACTGTCACAAACATTCTCTGCAGGACTAACGTGGTTAATGTATTTAACAATTAGGCAACATGACGAATACCGTTGCAGTGGATGGGGATGCAGGAGAGGAAGATGTTGAGAATCTCTCCTTCACATTAAGGTTAAATACACAATACATGTACGTATTAAATACATCCAATATCTATCATTAATCTTCTAACTGGTCAATCACTGCAGTCTAAGGTCTGTTTTCTCCAGACCAGGGACAGTTTATAGATGGAATAACATTGCATTTTAACCAAAATAAGGTCTCAAATTAGTTCTTTCACCAGTGAGCAGCTGTGCTCTACGTGGGATAACGTAAAGTGAGCCGTTTATATTATGGGAGTGGAGAGATTCAGTCCGTCCTCTCGGGATTTATTTCACTATTTAACAACCTGCTCACTTAGTATTACTTCTTACGTCCACCTTACCTGTGAAAAGTGATTCCACAGGATCTGGTTTGTGTGTTCTGCTCATTTGAACACCCATAAGCGACACAAAAGTCCGGCATATTTTCCAGTTATGCCGGAAAATGCCGGCATATTTTCATTGTTCTTCTGACATATCTTGTTGATATTTTTGACGCCTGGCGTCGGCATCACACTGATCGCCAGGTCTCTGTCACTGCGGTGACAGTTGTTAGTCAGGTTGTTTATTGTCTCTCCTTCAACTACAGTTTCTACTGACAGGTCTCTGTCAGAAGATTGTCTGCTGACAACGTTAAGTAGAATTTATATTTGGGTAGTAAAACCGGCATTTCTAAAACATCAAAGCATCCTGTGTCAAAGCTACATGTGTGCCGTTTGTAACAAATCAAAGCGTTTGGAAATCGGTCAAAAATTCAGTGAATAATTCTACTTTAAGATTGTGGAGTACCTCTTACCTGCATAGACTTACATTCACTCCCCCCTCTGCTAGCCCTGTACCAAGATGGCGGAGCTTTAGGCACGTCCCTCCACAGACAATGCGGCGTCTACGTATATATGTCTATGGTCACGTCAAGCACCCAGGCAGCAGGTCAGAGAGAAAAGTTATTAGCATAAAATAACTCATAATAAATTTTACAAGTTAAATAGATATTCGCAAAATATTGATGTCCAGCTAACGTTATGTAACATATTGGTAGCTTCAGTTAACTGGGCCCAGTGCCAACTCAATGTCGCTAACGTGAGTGAACTATTGATAGCATTAAGCTAAGTGTCATTTGTTACGTTGCCACGGCTACCAGACAGCCTGCTGCTGCTGAAAAACATCGTAGTGGAAACACTGCACACTCTCTGTTAATGTCGTGTGCAAAGAAGGTTTTTTGGATCTGCTGAAAGAATTCGACCACAGATACCAAGTGCCATTACAGAACAATCTTCCCAAGTCTCCATTCTGCAGATGTACGAGGCATGCTGGGGTCTGTGAAAGCGGAGCTTAATAATGTGGATGTCTTTGGATGAAAGACCAATATTACAATATATATCGATATCGCAGTTCTTGACACCCATATCGCATATTGCACATATTTCCAATATCGTGCAGCCCTAGTTTCTACTTTAAACACTAAAGGAACTTTTTGCTGAAACTATACATATGACATTTTAATTGTATTGTCTACTCTTCCCTGTCCATTTTTGCCATTTTACTGTATATTTTGTTATTAGCAGTTTTGTGGTCTAAAGCAGTGTGTATACTGCTGCTCCCGGTTAAACATGAACCGCAAATTGGTGTTTTTTGAGTGGGTATGAATCGCCCATATTCCATGGATGTGGATGGAGTTTTCATGTTTTGTTCCATTAGAGAGTACATTGTGCCTCATGTGTGAGAAAATGCATTTCGAAAAAACAGGCTTTGAATTTACATCATGTAAAATATTTTTGTGATTGTGAATCAAGCAACGTTTCAACTATTAATAGTAAAATCAATATTTGGAACTAGGCCTCAGTCAATATAAAAAATGTTTAAGTTTGATGTACCAAGGCAGAAAAATGTTGCAATAAACAATATTGAAGACCATTTTAACCACTGAAACTGTAACCCTCAGGCATAAAAACTACAGTAAGCCTTTTTCTAAATTTACTGAACTGTATATTTAATAACGCAAGTTGCTATAAACATGAAGCACAATGAAACGGCATCTACTTGAATAAAAATGCAAATAGAAATGATAAAGTATAACAAAAAATAACAAATTCCAATGTACAAAAGATAAATATTGAGCCCCAAAAACATATTTTTTTTAAATCTGTCATTTATTGAACAATAAAGGTTGGAAACGTCACACTGTGGTGTAAACAATAAAATATTTGAGAGCCAGTTAGTTGTGCATATTTTTGTTCCACCTCTCTTTGAATTCCATAAACTTGTGAATGTTTTTTAGAGATTTATTAACACAACCTGTTTGTCACACTTTTTCCAGCTGTTACTCAGTACCACACTATGTGTCACTCCAACTTCATATGTGGGGTCAAGAAGTGTACCCGTTATAGTGTATTGACTTTTTATCTCATTGTAGGGAAACAGTGAAGCGGCCTTTGAGGACTATGCAGAAGACACTACTGTGGGAATCTTCACTGCAAAACAACATGAGGCTCAGTCCCAACCAGGTGACATCGGAATCATCCTGGAAGGCCAAATAGTCATCCAAGAACTGGACAATGTTCCGCTGGCCATTGCCCTCCTCTTTGGACTCCTGTATGCCCTAAACATGGACTATCCTCCTCAACAGAGGTACTTCTTTGAAGTGGTGCAAAAAGTGATGATGGAGCTTGATGGAAGCAGGCTCTCCAAAAAAGCTCAGGCCCTGAAAAAAAGGCTACTTGAATAGTGGTTTGAGATGTTCGATGTTTCCATTTTGCACTGGCCTTTGGGCCGCATGTTGTCCAGCAGTGTTTAAAAAAAGTTATTGATAGGTTCATTTAATTATTGTTGAAGTGTTTAACTTAAATGCGTTTTTAAAAAAATGTCAGTCTTAATGGTCAGACTCTCTTTGGTCATATATGTGACCTTGTTTATTTCTTGTGGCCATAAGTCATTCCATTAGTTACTTCAATTTGAGTGTAATCCTAATCCTACCTAACAGTTGTGGACACTAGGTAAACATTCACCGAACACTGGATTGAAGTTCATAATGTCTTAAAAGAGATGCAAGATCGATGTTTTTTATTGAGTTTTAACCATGTTATCTGAGGTAACCAAAATAATGTTTTAAGCCTCAATTGTGCATAGTGCACTTTAAGTTGAATGTGGATGGAGTACATTTCTACAGATTAAATGTATTGTTTGAGACCGGTTTGAGATGAAATTATTCACAGTTAAAACAGGTTTTGTTGTTTTTATGTTCACAATTGTTTGCTCTAAGAAGAAATATTAAATCAACCTGTTATATTTGATGATTGAGTACTGTGTTTTTATTGCATTGTAGGTCAACACAAATATAGCTTTAGCAAAAGTAATTTAATTTTGGGTCGCATCAGTACAACTGTATCATATATAGAATATAAAGTTTGATCATGTATTGTAGATATAAAAAAATTAAACACCAACAAGATGACATAAATACGTATATTTAATACAAATGTTTCTTGCATGTATATCATGGGTAAAGTACATAAAAGAAACATGATTTGATTTAAAGATTTTAACGTGATATAATAATGCTCAAGTAGCATATATTAATCATGGGGATAATGGTTGAATATGTGTTTAAACCAAGACACAATATAATTTCGCGCAACCGCTTTCAATAATTTTGTACGCAAATTCAGCGAGGTTTTTCTTTCAGTCTTTCAGTCAGACGTCTTGGTTCTGCTTCGTTCAGTCCACTGCAGGACGTCTGAAGATCGATTTGAAGAGTCTTTTTTTCTGCAGGGTTTCCAGCCACACATCTGTAAGAGGAGCTGAGGTCCTGCTTGGTCACAGTGAGAGGCAGAGATCCAGCAGAGCTGCTCTGGTTCACCAGCTCCTGGTCTTTGTACCACCACAGTGTGATCTCTGCAGCTTTGTCCACAGCACACAGCAGGGAGCAGCTGTCAGAGCTCACAGTCAGTGTGTGGACAGCAGGAGGCGCTACAGAGTCTGCAGAGGACAGGATGGAGACAGAAGACAGCGACTGATGTCAGCGAGTCAGAAACACAACTCGTCTGTTGGATCACAGAAATCCTCACTCAACAACTGTTTGAAATGCTGCTTATGTTTTTTCTGCCCATGTTTTAATGAGGAAGTGAACAAACCCAGAAGCACCAGATGGACTGCTGAGGGCTGATATATGACTATGATGTCATCAGAGCATCACCAACACACACATCAAGGTTCTGGAGACAGAAATGAGACTCACCATAAACTGTGAGGCTATAAAATGCTGTGAAAACTCTTCCTCTCTTAGAGTCGATTATGTAAATCCCAGAGTCTCTCCTCTGCAGGTTTGTCAGTGTGAAGAGTCCAGAGGTTTTATTCCACTGAAGTCTGTTCCTGTATTCTTCCTCAAATATGTTGAGTTCTGTCTGATGCACTTCAGCAATAACTTTTCCTAAACTAAACTTAAGGAATCCAAACTCCAGTACAGCATCAGGTAGAGAGATGTTTCCTCCCACAGTTCCTGTCAGGTTCTTCTCCACCTCCAGAGGATCAGATGAACTCATCACTGGAAAATATAAAGAGAAGCAACAGTCAGGGTCAGACCAGAACATCTGATGGAGGTAAACTCTTCACTAGATGGACTGAATCAGTCTCTGGAGGATCAGGACTCCTGGATAGAACTACTCCATGGAGACTAAAGAACCTCCAAGAACCTCTGAGAGAAGGTTGTTGAACAGAGAGAGGAGGGAGGGAGAGGAGGGAGAGAGAGGAGGGAGAGAGAGGGAGGAGGGAGAGAGAGTAGAGGAGGGAGGAGGGAGAGAGAGTAGAGGAGGGAGAGAGAGGAGGAGAGGAGGGAGAGAGAGGAGGGAGAGAGAGTAGAGGAGGGAGGAGGGAGAGAGAGGAGGGAGGAGGGAGAGAGAGTAGAGGAGGGAGGAGGGAGAGAGAGGAGGGAGGAGGGAGAGAGAGGAGGGAGAGAGAGAGGAGGGAGGGAGAAAGGAGAGGGAGGAGTTCTGACAAATCCTGTATTTTGATTTTGACTTTGTATTTTATTATTTCATTATTATTATTATTTTTATATCTCATTTAAGCTAAAGTGGCGAGTGATGAATGGCGGGGCGGCGCCCTAGCGCCCTTTATTGGCCAGCCGCCACTGGAAAGGAGAGGGAGGAGTTCTGACAAATCCTGTAGTGAGTGTCCCCGTTAGACAGCTACTACCAGGCGGTCAGCGCTCACAGCTCCCCGCTGACAGCAGCCTTAGCTCGGATAGACTTTCTGAAATCTGCCGCTGGCTCTGACGGTTCTGTAGCAGGATAGAAGTAGTTTTACGGGAATCTAACGGTCACACTTTAGTTATTTAATGTCCCCGGTCGCCGACTTTGTCATTATATTAGTAAATATTGTGTTGTCTTCATCACCTGTAATACGTCTTTGTTCTATTCTTATGACTGTAACTGTGCATTAAAATAACATTTAATTTAATTGAATCCATGATCCAACATCAGAGTGTTGATTCTCTGTCAACAGGTAAACACTGATCAATATTCCAGAACCAATCAGAGACCAGATCTTTCTGTCAGAGACTGTCCATCAGCTCTGACAGAAAGATAAATGCGTATTGATTCAATACGGGACGCAAAACTTAATTGTCAAATAAAGGACGATTCCGTATTTTAAGGGACGGATGGCAACCCTAGATATGAGGCTCCTGGACTTCCCCAACTCCTCACCTGGTCAGACACAGTTCAGCGCTCGGCTCCTACAGTAATAATAGAAATGAACTTACCGATGATAAAGAGGATGTTCAGCAGCTTCATGGCAGAATTCAGGAAGCACGTTTTAAACATAACCTGGTTTGTTTAAAGCTGGAAGCAGGGAGGAATAAACCTTTAACCATCGATCCTCACGGGTGCAGAGCTGGAACGTGCTCAGTCCCCGCTGCTGAACTTTTTTAAGAGGATGAGGGGGGGCGCATCCAGTACATGCAGGTGTGCTGTGTAGAGTAGTTCTATTGGAGCAGCAGTCATTGTGACCACGCCCACTGACGCTCCTCCTGTTTTTGACTGTCAGCAGCAGTTCCAGAAGTTTCACTGGTAGGACCAGGCTGCTGCCAAGAGGGCTGTCAGAGGGACACATTCAACACTGACAAAAGAGACTAATAATAATAAAGTAATACACAGTACTAGTAAAAGTGTTCCAGTTGCAGTTTAGCTTTACTGAATGTTACTTACATTTTTCTACAATATGTCCAATGAAATTGGTAAAGCAAACAAAAGAAAACATCCTTGTTGGCTTCAGCAACAACGCAGTGTTCCAGCTTCAGCATGTTTAGTTCAGCATGAGGTATAAAAACAGGATTGGTATTTGTTTCAGTAACAATACTGATGATGAAAACAAGATAAAACAATAAGAGCATCCACCATAGCCTTTATAAGGCTGGTCTAGACGGTCTCTGCACCCCAGTCTGTTTCCTGTCTAGGATTTCAAATTACAACAACTGTATTCTGTGGTTTTGGTGATTTCTAGAAAACCGATAAACAAATGAGTCAAGTTTCAGAACCTTTACCTCCTAGACTCAATACGTCCTCAGTACACCCAGATTGATTAATCCAGGAGTGTCAAACTCATTTTCATCCTGGGCTACATAAACATCATGGTTGTCCTCAAAGGGCCTGTTGTTACTGTAAGACTGAATAAATGTAATTATTTCTTAACATACTGTTAAATTATCGTTTCTGTATTCAGTGTACAAATATCATGAATTTGTTTGCATAAAAGTAAATATATGTACACATTGCTGTGTTATTATACAGCAGACAACTTATATTATTTTATGTTATGTTTTATAATATTATGTTATGTTATATTACTATATATTATAACAGGGCTCCAGACGAACTTTTCCACTATAGCAGTGGTGCTACCAGATTTCTTGGTCTCCCCACCACACCTCTTTGTTTAGGTTCAGCATTGCTACAGCTATTAATCCACTATACCTGCTGATGAATGGCTGTTTTTGTATCACCTAGTTATGGTGCATTGATTTTCAGTGACACAAGACTTGAAATTTGTAAAATGTTTCAATCAGAAAATATATTCATGTTTTCACTAGTCTTCTTCTGATATCAGTCATAAACTGGTCACAGGCTAAACACTTGCTGAGCATCTGCTCACTGGTAAATATCACATTTTACTGATGTTCATAAACCCAACACTGGCAGGCAGCTGTAGAGAAACACCAGTTGTACACAGATTTATCAGGTTGAAACAGTGATTTTAAATGTCAGTACTAGTGGATCATGGTTATATAGACAAAACTGTGATTGCTGCTAAAATTTGAGGCATCCAGGTTCAATGTGGGGCTGCTTCTTCTTCCTAACTGACTCAGTGGAGATCTCTGTACATCACCTGAACACTCTGATCACCAGGTGTGTCTCTGTGTGAACCACGATATGGCGAGGGACGACTGTCCAATCTCTCGCGGGCCACATAAAATCAATGTGGCCGGCCTTGTTCAGCCCGCGGACCTTGAGTTGGACACATGTGGCTTAATCTGTCATCATTCATGGTGGATCTGAGGTTTGTTCTCACCAGCCTTAAAGTAGAAAAACTCACTCAGTGGGATCACAGCTGCTATTTTGCAGAGCCTGTGGCGCTCTAGGGGTCCGACTGGAAGAAGTGCCACACGCATTTGTTCTGTCTGTCACATCAATACCAAAGCTTTTTTAATTGCATATCTGTTTGGTGTGGAGGGGGGCCACAGGGGGGTCCAGGTTCAGTTTGTTGGCCCCTCCCCAGATGACTATTACTGTGAAAGACAGTTCAGTGAATAAGTAAACTAACAGAGCCCTGCCTCTTTACGTTTCAACATGAAAACAGTTGATATTTATATATTCTGAGGTTTCTACGATCGCTATAAATGTGTATCTAATGTTTCAGAGGTGCTGGTGTTTCAACAGCTGTAGTTTGTGATTCACTGAACTGAATCTATCAGAGGATCCACAGAAAACTTCTCAGAGACTGAAGAGAGACTGAACCTCACCGAGGACAGGACTGTTCTATAGGAGCACATGTGTTTGATGTGAACTCACCTCACAAAGGGATGGATAATATTAAGATCACTCAAACAGATCAGCCTTCATTCTACCTGCTGTTGGTCCTCAGACATCCAGAGGTTTACCTGGACCTCACCTGTACTGAACATCATCACTGGTTACTGATAGAATATTTCATGTCAGCTGCTTCAGTCAGAACCTAAACACAGGTGAGCTCTGACTCTGCTGTCAGGTCATAAAACCAACCTTTTCAGCAGCAGTGTCTGATCCAGCAGGTCAGATCAGAGGACCATTAAACTCTGGCTTCAACAGTTCCTATGTAGAAAACAGCTGAAAAGACATTTCATTATTTCAGAGGTTTCATTGTTAACAGGACTAAAGTCTCTTACAGAACATAAGAACAGATAAAAGCAGGACCCCCCTCCTCCTCCCTCCATGTGATCCTACATGTTTGGTAAATTCGTGGTTTGATACTGGACCCATTTGTTTTCTGCAGACATGCTGCTCGTAGTTTTCTGGTCTGCAGCTGTGAAATAACACCAAACGTTGCTCCTGCTTTGACCCTATTTCCAGTGTTCTGTAGCCTCATTCTCAGTGTGCAGCTTATGACTTATGTACACACTGAGTGACTGACTGATGAACGATTCTGTACGTAAACAAGGCATCAATTAAATACAATTACAAGTCAGATAAGAATGTCAGCACTGGCAAACTGTTTCATGAATAAAGGCCGGATGACGGGACTTGAACCTACTTCTTTGTTCAGACGTAGGGTGAAGATAGGATCTTCCTATGAAGATAGGAAGATCCTATCTTCATAGGAAGATCCTATCTTCAGAGGGTGGAAGTAAAGATGTTGATTTTTTACCTGTCAGTTTTGGTGAGCAGCTCTGGCCTTCTTCAGAGCGTCTCACCGACAGCTGTGATGTGTCCAGCAGATTTTGACAAACCTGTAACTCAGAAGCTTGTCCTCTGCTGTGTGTTGGTCTGTGGATTCACTGGAACAGATCCACAACTTCAAGATTAAATCGGGTTTGTTCACCGAAACACTCACAGCACAAACAGCAGCCTCCCTCCATAACAACACGCAGCATCAGTTTGATTTGATGAAATACATCAGAACAAACGGAGGTCACATCGTCAAACTACACACTGAGAAAACACTAAAAACACCTTCAGTCCTCCACATCCTAACCTGTTATTCAGACGATGTTAACCGCTGATAATAGAACAAAGAAATGAGGGAAGGGGATTCGAACTCTAGTCAAAAATATAAATATATTAAGGTGACAGTCGCTCTGCATAGTGAACCACAGGTGTAACTGGATGTGTTGAACTATTATCACATCTGGACCTGACAGCCACAGATATGTCTGGAGGACTGAAGGTGTGTTCAGTGTTTTCTCAGTGAGTAGTTTTGACGATGTGACCTCACTTTGTTCTGATGTATTTTGTTAAATCTAACTGATGTTGTGTGTTGTTGTGGTGGGAGGCTGCTGTTTGTGCTGTGAGTGTTTCGGTGAACAAACCTGATTTAATCTTGAAGTTGTGGATCTGTTCCAGTGGATCCACAGACCAACACACAACACAGCAGAGGACGAGCTTCTGAGTTACAGGTTTGTTTGATCCGACAATAATCAGTTTAGTGTGTCGTCATTAAACAGGCTGCCCATGTTAACTTGTGACTATCCCCAGTTAACATGGACGTGTTTCCTGGATGATCATCAGGTGTTGATGATGCCACCTGGCAGAATGAAAAAGATCTATACAGGTGAAGCAGGGTGATTGTCATGTCAATCGGTAGCAGAAAGAGTAAGATGCCCGCTTTGAATTTTATACCTCTGGATCACATCGGTTCAAATCTTCTCACCGTATTGTCAGTGATCTGTGTTTTATCTTGGCCATGCAGCACGTTTTGGTTTTGCTGTCTGCAGATGATCCTGACATGATATAGACTTTATTAACATGTGATGTTGACGTTTTTCGGCGTCGTCGTCTTTGTCTAGTATCTCTATCTCCACACGAATCTGTAAACAGAACATCTGGAGCAGCAAATATCACCAGTTAACCTGGAACAAGGGCAAGAATCATCGGAACTGAAGAAAACTAACATAAACGCTGGATTAAGGAGGCCATGGAGATCAGGAAATACCCAGAGAGGACCATGAACAGGGACGAGGGGGGCTTTATGCTCTGCCACGCCTGAGACACCTTAGTCCAGGGAAGGTGGAGCGGCAGGGTGGCGATGCGTCCGGTAGGGAGGTCGGGTCCATTGGGCTCAGACCAACATGCCATTGTGGCGTGGTGGCTGGTCCGGTGAACAGCAGAACAAGCTGGAATCACAGATCTCACACAGGCCTGTTATACAAATAAAAACCTGTTGCACTACTTCTGTCTAGGACACAGTAAACCCTGACTCATGTCGGATCCTGAGCTGTCAGTGTGACAGTGAACAGCGTGTGTTTGTTTACATACTGATGTGGGAAAAACATGCAGCAGAGCATAGACAGATTATGGTGGAACTCAGATGTGTTTTATTGATCATATAAACCCCTCAGATGATGAGGTCTAACCTACTGCTGCTGCTTCTTGTTATTGGCCATCATCTCTACCATGTCTGAGGATAAATATTCTTCATGCTCTGTGTCTACATTCACCGAACGGCTCCAGTTGAAGATTTTAGGCTCAACATTAAACACACAACATGACTGTTTCAAACGAAGCCTCCATGTGGAGAATTTCTCTAAGGAGCATCTTTTAACTGCAACCAAAAATGTGTGAAATGTCAGTTTTTCTAGTTACTTTGATTCACGGCCAAATATCCTTTAGGAAATAGAATGCTAACATGCTAAGCTAAGAAAGAATATGAAGTGAGAGGGCAGAGAAAGCCATGAATCACCAGTAATGAGGTCGATGTCAAATCTGTGTTAGGACTGTTTGATGAAGTCAGCTGCAAACAGATAAACCTGGTGATGAAAACTTCATGGTGGAAGACGATGTCTTTTAGGAGTCTGCACTAATTTAAGATAAGATAAGGAGAGTGTCATGATCCTCGCCCTGGCCCCATCTGTCTCCCTCCTTCTCCCTCACCTTGTTCCCCTCCTGTTTTGATTGCGGCGATTGGAGGCAGCCGCGGGACTAATCACCACCTCTCTTTAACCCTGTTGTCGCTGACTCTCGGTGTGCGGTTATAGACGATGCTGCCTTGTTCTCTTCCCCGAACCTGTTCATCCCTTTTGTTTGATTTTGGATTTGTGAGTAAGCCGTTTTGTTTGCCCTGCCTTAGTTTAGTCTCTCCAGTTTTCCTTTGTCCTCATTTTGTTAGTTAGTCTGAGTTATTCCTTGGTTTTTGTAGTTTTGCCTGTTTTTTGTATTAAGTTTGGTTTACCCGTTCTGTTCTCCTGATCCTGTTTAATCATTCTGTATTTCTAGCTCCCCGTTTTGTTAGTTTAGTTTAGTTCTTCCACCTGTGGTTCTCTTAGGTTCTCCCTGAAGTTATTTGTTTAGAGTTTTGTTGGTCATCAGTAGATTCCCTAGTTTTGTATGGGGTCTGGTTAAGTTTAGCTCCTGAGTTTATTTCTTTATTCTGCGTTGGTTTCAGTTTTAGTGTAGTTTCTATCCTCATGATTTGTTAGTCTAGTTTAGTGTTTCATTTACTCCTTGAATTCCTCTGATTATTTTGTAGTTTTCCCTTGTTCAGTTTGTTCAAGTCTGTGTTAGTTAATAAAGTTCTGTTGCATACTCCACCTACCTGTCTGCCTGCTAAAGTGTCTGCTTTTGGGTCCAAACCTGAGCCCCCACCCTGCCAGTGAGGTGGGGTGTTACGCCCAGTCTAGGGGTGTCTGAGACATAACATAAAGTGGCCCCATCTTCCCTGAGTCCCAAGTAGCCACAGAGACGGGATGATATGAAGAGTAACGAATGTGGATTTATTTACAGTAATGAAATAATATAACTGAGTTAAATGTTGGGGGGACCAAGGCTAAAATAACAAACAAAACAATCCTGCCTAGAAAGTAACTAATAAAGGAGGAGAAAAATGAGATTAACCAAAACTGGCAGTCCATCCCTCCAACTCAACAGAAGTAACACAAAAACTCAAACAAAACTACATGTGGCTGATTAGGAGGAGAGGGAGATGAGGAAACACTGCTGCCCGCCAGACACAGCCACCTTGGCCTCTTTTATGTCAGGTGTGCTCCTCCCAAAACAAGAAAAACAAACTTACTTCAAGACACTTTTACCTTGAAATAAGTGTAAAAATCTGCCAATAGAACAAGTGAACATCTGCTTGGTCAGATTTCTTGAAATAAGACATGATATTTAGAATATTGAGGTCTTAAAATCAGCAGGGAAAACTTATTTGAAGCTATATTTTAGCAGCATTGTCAAGCTGAGGTGTCTTAGAATAAACCAGACATGATAAAGAATTAAATAGATTTTAGCTTTAATAAGTTTAATGTCAGCTTCTTAATTTGAGATGTATTCAACTTATTTTAGTTGTATTATCGTGGCTCTTCTCTAGATTTAAGACCATCTTGTACTTGAAATAAGATCACACAGATTAATTGAAGCATTCTGAGATATAATGTCTTCTCACAGTTGGCTAGAAATCCTAATATTTAGTGGTGTTTGACAGCATTTGAAGGTGTTGTGTTTTAGGTGAAGCCAGCTATGCCCAAAAGGAGGTGTTTTAACTCAAAAGCAGACATTTGCTTTGTTTTTGTTTACACATTTTACACATGCAGCTGTTTTCTGATATGAATTGGTGATTTTCCAATAAAATGCATTTACTTTATTTCTTAAATCCAGATTATTTATCTCATACAAACAACAGCTCAGCTTGAAACATGGATGAAATGAAATGAACCTTGTTTCTGGTAAAATACAACTAAAACAAGATCATTTCAAGATTGTTTGACTTAACCAGATATTTAAGATGCGTTGTCTTAAAACACGTCCCTCCATCTGCTGAAATGTTACCTGGAAAGTGAATTTATCTCAAATCAAGTAGGTTGAGACATTTGGACTAAAAATAAGACGAATAAACTGGTGAGATGTGGAGTTTTTGCAGTGTCCAACCAATCAGGGATCCGGTCCAGGAAACTCTCCCGATCCCTGGCTCTCCTGGCTGTGATACACAACAATTTGCATACATCTCCAACCAAAGCAAGCAGAGAGCGACGCCACAAAAGAACAATCACTAAATTACAACAGTCATAACAGGGGTCAGACCAGACCAGACCAGACCAGACCAGACCAGACCAGATGAGACATTTTGTTCTTGAACCAGACCTGATGCCAGAATGAGTGACGAGGATCAGCTGACCTCAGGTCTGTACAACAGCCTTCATAAGATGTCCTACATGTAGCTGTGTCACCCCTCCCCTCCCCTCCCACCTACCAGTCCACCCTCACATCCTGCCACACCCACTCCAGCTTGTTGTGAATGACTGAACATAACTGTCATAATATCCCTACGTATCATTGCCACAGTGTGCACATGTCCATTCCACTACTTTATTCTATTCTATTTCCTACATGCCCTGTACTGTCTGTGCTGTGAGTCTCATGCTGCTAGTGTCAATGAAGAGCTGCTAAACCAGCTCTCATTGATTAACGACAGTGACAGTAACAAGCCATCTTCTGTTTCATGTAGTAGAACATGTGAGGAACCCCTGAAATGTAAACTGCTGGATAAATGTAAGCAGTGGTTTGATAAGTAAATACACGCCCACAACACAAACACAATCCCTGTGACAGCACACAGACTAACTGAGCTCCAACAGGTTCAACAAAGGTTACAGTCAATGGAGACAGATCAGCCCAGCTTAAACAGAGAATCCTGAAAGCTTTGAGGATTTACCTGTTAAAACAGAAGTGAGGGAGAGACGTCCAACTTTCACTGCTTGTATTTCCTCAATAAACAGGCAACAGTCCAGCATAAAAAGTCGTAGCTGCTCAGACACCTGGACTTTGCTTAGACTCATGACTCAGTGCTCTACTGCAGGGAGTCTTGAATTTCAACACCCAGTTGGAGACCTGCCAACATGCGATGAAATAAACACGCCAGACAGGTTTTAGAACCCCTGCACTCGGTACACACTCAGACCTCTGTAGACCCCCAGCATGAGTGTGATCATATCTGATAGTCTTGGTCTGACTTTTAATCCTTAGTTTTATTGTCCTGCAGTCATTATAACTTTAAAACCAGCACACAGAGTGAGTGTGAATCTTTTCACATTGTCAGATTACAGTCACTTTAAGCGTTGGCGGTAAACTCAAGCAAGCAAGCAAGTTTATTTCTACAGCACATTTCAACAACAATGTGATTCAAAGTGCTTCACAGAACATTAAGACAACATGATTAAAAAATAAGTAAAAATATAAAATTTAAACATAAAAGTTACAGTGCAGATAAGAGAAAGGTTAAAAAACACACCGTTACAATTAAAACATAAAAAAAAGAAGTTAAAATATGAAAAAAAATCACAGTTGAAATTAAAACATAATCAGTAAAACATGAATAATAATCAGAATAAAGTAAAAGAGTGCAGACAGGATGCTTTCAGTCGTCAAACTAAACATCTTCAGCCTGGACTTAAACCCTGTCAGAGTCGAGGCCTGTCTCACGTTATCCAGAGTTTAGTTGCTTGGAACTGAAATGCAGCTTCACCAGGTTTAGTTCTGACTCTGGGCTCCAGCAGAAGACCTGGTCCCTGAGGTTCTCAAGGTCTGAGATGGTTCATGTGGGACCAACATGTCAGAGATGTACTGTGGTGCTGGACCATAGAGGGACTTATACACAAGCAGAGCTGCTTTAAAGTCTGTTCTCTGAGTGACAGGAAGCTGTGCAGAGACCAGGACCAGGACTAATGTGGTCCTACTTCCTGGTTCTACCCGAGCAGCAGCGTTCTAAATGTACTGTCTTAACGCTCGTTTAGAGAGTCCAGTTAGAAGGCCGTTACAGTAGTCTAACCTGCTGGAGATAAATGCTTGGATAAGTCTCTCCAGGTCCACAGTGGTTTGGCTTCTGTACAAAACCTCCTGTCAGCAGTCAGTCAGCTGTCAATTAACCTCACAGTTCAGCGCTCATCCTAGAGAGGTGGAATGAATGACTAAACACTACGGCATGGTGCAGCCATTAGAACTGGTCAAACCACATCATTTACTAGTGGGTGTTCTGGGTTGTATACAAAAGATCAGTGCATCAATGAAGACAAAATGATGCAATCAAAAACAAAGAACGATATTAAAGCACATAAACAGGTCTGCACTGAACACGTGGACTAAAGCTACCTCAGGAAACAAAGTTAAAGCACAAAGGCTGAGATGAGATTTGTTTCTTTTGTGGTTCAAATATTTTAGTTAGAATTTGCTGAAGCATTAGAGCCTTAATGTGGATGATGTTCAGAGTCGTCCTGCAGCTACAAGCACCGTTAAGCCACAGCGAGTCACGCTTACAGAACAAAAGGAGGGTGGAGTTGTTGTATCAGTCTGTTGTAAACCACTGCTGTAATCAGTAGCTGTGTGGTGCATTTAAGACTGTTATACTACCAGCTGTGTCAGATCTGAATCTGAAAAATGCTGCCAGATAAATCTAGTGGGTGGAATGGAGAGGAAGTATGAAGAGGCAGAACATGGAAATACTCAAGTAAAACCCAAATACCTTGAAGTTGTACTTAAGAGTGGTGCAGGACTGAAAACTGACCAAAAGCCCACTAAAGAAATCCAAAACCAGAATCCAAAAAACAGGAAGCCTGAGGCACAAAGAGGTCAAGTAAGAGAACAGGAACAAACAGGCACATGTCAACAGAGAGGAAAAGCTTTCTACACTGAGACGAGACACAGGTGACTCAAGAACAGAGGAGGAAAGGGAATTTCAAAATAAAGCAGGTAGTAAACAAACCCAAACTGAATGGCATCACAGGAAAGGCTCTGGGTTACACGGCTCTGACTTCACTGCTGGAATCCAGAAGAAGAACACGCTGAATGCTGGAATCAAAGGTCTCCTCTTTGACACGTCGTCATTCTGATTTTGGTTTGAAACACTGCGGCTGCCCATCAGTGGCTTCACCTCTGTGCTGACTGTTGTCTTCCTGTGTCTTACAGCGACAGCCTCACTGGACCTGCAGGGTCTTGTAGGAGAAAACTGAGTGTTACCATCAGCAATGGGACAGCTGTAAAATACAAACTGTCAGTGGTGAGTTACTGTTCTACTGTGGTGGGGGTCACACTGTTCATGCACGTCGTCTTTATTTAGCGGAGCGGCCTTTGTTCAGCTGATGCAGTTCATTTGAGAGAGCAGACCTGATGCTGCCCTCAAGGTTTCAACAGGGTGGGGTTAACTACACCCTCAGATCTGTCTGAAGGCTTTTCCTTAGAGTGTAGAAGAATCTTAAAGTGTGATCTGAGCAGGCCTCTGAGCTGCTGCTGTTAGATGAAGAGTTTTTCATTTTAAAGGCTATAAAGTGTCTGTTTAACTCCTGTTCAGAGGATCCACACATGGTGCAGACGAGTGTTGCCCAAACTTCTTTTTGGTGACCCTGTTTTTAAAAATGGCAAACCATCCCGACCCAATTCACAACAGGCCTCATATATAAATTGTGAGAGAAGCAGGTTTGTGCATGAGTTAACGTTCCTGAACATTTCATCACCTTATCTTGTCTTGAACAGGTGAACCAGGTTATCAGTTCATAAGCTCTGGTCAGAACTCTGCCTCTGTATGGAGCAGCAGGCGTAGATGTTCCACCCCCATGTCAGTACAGTTCACTATGCAGATAAGTTCTTTCAGTGCTTTGTCGAGGTCAGGAGGTATTCCTTTGCATGCTGTCGATGAATAGAACAATGATACCACAGGATTTCCATGTCAGCTGTGATTCCGTTCACTGTGTCTGCCCGTCATATCGTAGCTATCCAACACATTCAGTATGTCTTCACCTGTTGTTCCAGTAGGAACAGTCAAGCAACATAACAAGTCCTCCACCAGGTTCATGACCTTCTGTAAACCAGCAAACTGATGGAGAACTCCCCTGCTGTCTTTAGTCTGGAAACAAGCTGCTCCTCCAGGTTCTCTCAAACGTCACGAATCCTTCAGGAAACAGTGCCGTTACTCAGGGGGATGCATTTTAACTTTTCTGCTGACTTTTCCCCAATGATTGTGCTGACCATGTCTACTGCAGCAGGCAGGATCAGTTTCTCTGAGCTCTCACAGGTCTTCACTGATGTCTTTCATCTCCTGTCTTCTGGCCCTGCTTGAAATCAGCCACAGCCAGCCTCAGCGACCACCACCTAGCAGCACTTCTGCTGCTGAGACACTGGTTTTACATCAGTTTAAGCCTGCAGGGCACTGAGGATCACATAGCCATAGCTCCACACCTCACACTGAGTCACCTGGACCATGGAGGACACCAACTGAGAATGCTCTTCATGGACTAGAGCTGAGCCTTTAAATCAACCTGAACGTTGTGGTTCCACTGCACAGAGGGAACGACCTACAGTCCTCTGTACAGCGGAGCATGAGTGAAATGCTTCCCTGTGTCTTCTTTAAGGAACCATGTTGGGCCACTGGGAGCTCAGACAGATGACAACTCATTCAGCAGATCTATGAGCAGGACGGTCAAAGCTTCAGCAGTTTGCCACATTTCTATAAAACTGCACCAACTGAAAAGTCTGATTTGGAACATGGGGGGACCTTCAGAACTGATCTGGAGAAAACCTGTCTGTGACACCGCAGAGGGTTTGTCCATCTTTACATGCAGTCGCTGCTTTTAACTCTCCAGAAAAAACCTGCTCTGAAGGCTGAGCTGATCAGACTCAGCTGAGTTTACAGTTCAACTGCGCCACCTGCTGGAGGAGGACTGGTACAGTCAGCGGTCAGTCAGGCAGACTTTATTTAACCAAGCTACTCTTCAGACACAACAAATACATGTTGGAACTCCTGAAAAAAAGCTGGTCACACAAGCAGAGTTGTTTCATTGAGTCTGGAGCAAAGCCAGAGTGTTACTGCAGTGAGAGAGAGCAGACGACCACTGGAAGCCAGGCAGGAAGTGAGGCTGAGGCTGAACTCTCTCCTGCTGAACGCTGCCAACGCCTCTCAACAAGAGTCCTGACCTGCACCAGAACCCCTCAGCTGCACCTCCCACTGTGGAGGAACAATCAGGACAGAACACAGGTTTGTGGAGACCTCTTCAGCAAAAGGGAACCATCCCAGAGTGATCTCCAGCTCCTGTTATGAGCCGGCTCAGATTCACTAAGTGACACTGAGTTGGATTATCGTTTGTTCATGTGGATGTGAAGCATCGTCTGGTCTCTGTCGGCCGGCACATAAACCAATGGTGACCATGTTTCTACGGCAACTGGGGGTTTCAGTGGTTGGATGCAGTTTCAGTTTTGACGCTTTGTGGTCGGCTAACATTGAAGCACACAGGCAGGAAGAGGTTTTAGGTTTCCATCACTTCAGTGGCAACAAGTCGAACAGCATCAGTGGGTTCATACATGAAGAAGCCTCCCAGGAGCCATGAAGCTACACATGACGAGTCTCATCCTTCTCACAGGTAACGGAATGAACTGAACTAGTCTCCTGTTGACCGTCAACTTTTAAAATGGCTTTTAGATGAACGTCTGCTGGATGTAACTGTTTGATAACTGCAGTGAGCGACTTCCCCTTAACAGGTTCACGTGGAATATTTCAAATTACATGTGAAAAAAGACGATATCAGACGAGAGCACATGAAGATTAGACGCTGGAAAACAACTTTAGAGCAGTTTACACCACAGAAGCAGCTGTATTAAACTGTGGCAGGAGAACGATTGTATTTAACCGACTGACTCATGTTGAAGTACAGCCGGTCAGTGTTTAGAAGCTCAGGCATAATGTTAATATCTGTACCTGTCTGACTGCTTTGTTCACCGACATCTGGAGAAATATTTAAAGATCTGCTGAGACGAGAAGCTTTAAACTGTGCATGTTCCTCCCTTTTATATCCTGTCTGTCTGCTTTGAACTTTAGCCTGGATCAAGTTTAAATCCTGAAACTTTAATTACAATGAACAAAAATCTAAAGGGCCCATGTGAAATATTGATTCCACATGAAGTGCACCCCCCAAAGTGAGCGTATACTGTCTGGTACTTGGACTAAATGGATGTTTCTCTTGATTCTCCTTATATTGGATTTATACAAATGTTGACCAAAGCAGCAACGCCTCAGATGACTCCGGTCATGAGGGAACGTGTCATTGGCATGTTGGTTTGATGCGTCTGTTGTTCAGACCAAAGGTTGGAGTTGTTGGAAACCAACTCTCAAACGTCCTGTCGTCTGATAGTGAACATTCAGCTGCACAGCGACCGCTCTGGTGGACATTCCTGCTTCCAACATGCCAACGACACGTTCCCTCATGACCGGAGTCTGTGGACTCAAGGCCTCGACCAATCAGAGAAGAGGATCTACACAATACTGACTGCCTTCCAGTGTCTGAGAACTCTCTGCTGACCTGAACTCAGTGTCTCATCTCTGTGATTTACAGCCGTGAGCTCATCTGCTGGAGCCCTGGAGGTGAAGGAGACCCTGAGAGGAACCGAGGGAGGGAACATCACTCTGCCCGACCCTGTGGAAGTATTTGGGTTTCTCTCTCATGAAGCTGCAACTATCGCTCGAGTGAAAAACGAGGAAATGCAGATGTGGCCGGAAAACTTCAGGGGGCGAATTCTCTGGGACAGAAGTTCTGGACTGTTTACAATCACAGGACTGCAGAAGAAAGACTCAGGGCTTTACACTATCGACTCCAAGAAAGGAAGAGTCTTTACGACATCCTACAAACTTACAGTGCATGGTAAGTACACTGAGGGTTGGAATCCCTTGCAAAGACTGACACAAATGAACTCCCTCTAAAGGTTGAATGGAGGCTGAAAAGACAAAAGCAAACTTTCTAAAACGTCCCAAAAATGAACCAAAATGTGCTCAGAATCTGTCAAAATGGGCCCAAAACTTGGCAAAAGTGTCCAAATATACCAAAATGAGCAAAAAAATAAGCCAATTTTTTCCTAAGTTGTATCAAAATGCGTTGAGACTCCACCCAAATAAACCCTAATTTGTTAACAGGAACAGCAAACTTCAACAATTTGGGTCGTGACTGTTATTAATAGAGACATAGTGGGTCCTGAGGCTGGACCAGTTGAGAACCGCTGCTCTAATGGACCAGCCGGCTCTGACTATGGCCTCCACTCTCACAACCAAACACAACGTCTCTGTCGGCTGATTCTAAAGGTTGAATGAACGTTTGCAGCTTCATCTGATCTTCAGTCTGTTCAGTTTCTAATTGATCACATAGTGTTGATGTTGAACATGTTGTATTACACAGAGTTACTCCTTTAGTAGCTACCTGTGGCGACGGGTCTGGAACACCTGAACTCAAGGATTTCAAGGTGTGTCTAAATCCTTTAGTGCTTATAGTGTAAGTTGAGCTTCAGTAGAACAGTGCAAACACAGAGTTAGAGGAAAGGCTCCTGTGGGTGGAGGGGGGGGTCACTTCTCCTTTCTAACTCTCTGCTGTGGACGACTCCTCTGCAGACTCTGTAGCGCCTCCTGCTGTCCACACACTGACTGTGAGCTCTGACAGCTGCTCCCTGCTGTGTGCTGTGGACAAAGCTGCAGAGATCACACTGTGGTGGTACAAAGACCAGGAGCTGGTGAACCAGAGCAGCTCTGCTGGATCTCTGCCTCTCACTGTGACCAAGCAGGACCTCAGCTCCTCTTACAGATGTGTGGCTGGAAACCCTGCAGAAAATAAGACTCTCCTGGTCGATGTTCAGACGTCCTGTGGACTCAACTTCACCAACAGCAGCTCAGACAACAACCCAAGACATGGTGAGATCAGTTCTAACTCTGATGTTTGTCATTAAACGTGTTGCTGGTTCTGTTTTTCCTGATGTTCTGTGTTTTGTTTGACAGATTGGGTCATATTTGGAATCCGCATCATGTGTGCTGCAGGTTTTTTTACACTCGCTGCCTTTTTAATCAAGTGTCTGAAGAAGAAGACGAGCACAGAGAGACAAGGCAGGTGTTGGTCTGGTTTTCATTCACACTGCTGCCTCTGTTTAATGCGTCTCTAATCTGGAGGACTCAGAATGTTTGTCCAGGACTGAACCTTCATGTGAGACAGAAACCCAGAAGCTGTGGATCATCTTCAGCTTCTTGTTCAGACTCTGATATTTGAGGTTTTCCTGCTTTTCAGTGTTGATGATTGAACTGCTTTGTCCTTGTAGGCCGAGTATTATGGGATGGCCTCCTTGAGAGAACAGATGGAGGAACCCCACAGGTGTGTTTGTCTTGCTGCTGCTTTCTGACACGTCTTTACCTCCAGACAGTTCTCTGTAGAAGTTTCAGGTTCATGAAGACCAGAACCAGGACTTTATCTGGATCAGAGACATGTGAGCTGTTAGTGGTGGTTGGTTCAGACATGTTTGTGATCCAGACAGCAGAAATTAGAAGTAGAAAGCTTTAAAATGACTTCAGAAGAGACAGCTGCTGAGTTTCAGGGGTGAAATCAAGAACTCTGAAGTAAAACGTGACAATGTGTGAAATATAGAAGAGAGCAGAACAAAGAAAGACGCTGAAGAGGGAAGAATCCAGCTGCACTAATCAGATCTAATCAAGGGAACTGGTCTCAGTCGTTTTCTGGTTTCACTCTGATGCAGAGATTCTCCTCCTGGAACAGACATTTATCAGAATGCATCAGGCTTCAAGTCACACTTACTGGCCCTTTACTGAGCCTCGACCATCACACGTGTTCTAGTGAACATGCACTGGAAAAATGCCCTCCCAAAACAAGAAAACAAACTTACTTCAAGGCACTTTTACTTTGAAATAAGTGTAAAAATCTGCCAATAGAACAAGTGAACATTTGCTTGGTCAGATTTCTTGAAATAAGACATGATATTTAGAATATTGAGGTGTTAAAATTAGCAGGGAAAACTTATTTGAAGCTATATTTTAGCAGCATTGTCAAGCTGAGGTGTCTTAGAATAAACCAGACATGATAAAGAATTAAATAGATTTTAGCTTTAATAAGTTTAATGTCAGCTTCTTAATTTGAGATGTATTCAACTTATTTTAGTTGTATTATCGTGGCTCTTCTCTAGATTTAGACCATCTTGTACTTGAAATCAGATCACACAGATTAATTGAAGCATTCTGAGATATAATGTCTTCTCACAGTTGGCTAGAAATCCTAATATTTAGTGGTGTTTGACAGCATTTGAAGGTGTTGTGTTTTAGGTGAAGCCAGCTACGCCCAAAAGGAGGTGTTTTAACTCAAAAGCAGACATTTGCTTTGTTTTTTTTTTACACATTTTACACATGCAGCTGTTTTCTGATATGAATTGGTGATTTTCCAATAAAATGCATTTACTTTATTTCTTAAATCCAGATTATTTATCTGATACAAACAACAGCTCAGCTTGAAACATGTATGAAATGAAATGAACCTTGTTTCTGGTAAAATACAACTCAGAACAAGATCATTTCAAGATTGTTTGACTTAACAAGATATTTAAGATGCGTTGTCTTAAAACACGTCCCTCCATCTGCTGAAATGTTACCTGGAAAGAGAATTTATCTTTAATCAAGTGGGTTGAGACAATCTGACTAAAAATAAGACGAATAAACTGGTAAGATGTGGAGTTTTTGCAGTGTGTTTGATCTGATTCTGGTCTTTTCTCCCTCTCTGGTGCTTCAGGGACAAAGTGAAGGAGGAAGTGTTGATAGCTGCCCTGTGAGTGTGGACAGAAGCGTGGAGAGTCGTTGCAGGACGCTGCCTGGTGCAGACGCTGCAGAGACCTCAGTCTAGATGAATGGAGATGCAGCTCTGGTTATCTTCTGACCGAGGCAGTAGGGTGGATTAATGACAAGTAAAAGAAAACTTTGAGACTCTACAAGCAGAAACAGCTGATCAGTCATGTGACTTAAATGACTGCTAGAAAAGGTGTTTAAATCTCCCATCAAGCTCATTAACTCCTCTTCAAACATCCCATTGAAATCCCCTGTTCTTATATTCTACTAGAAATGTATAAATACGTAGCCCACACCATCCCTCACCAGGGAGGAGGTCTGGACACCACCTATCTCTGGTTTACAGCGCCACCCTTTAGTCTCTACCAGGAGGTTCAACCATAGACATATATACGTAGACGTTGACTGCTGCTGCCGATTGGAGCCGACGTGCCTACGCGGCGGCCATCTTGGTACAGTGCCACTCGCCCCTACAGTGCATTACGTCTATAGAGGAATGACATGTCTGCACTATAAAAGTGATCATAAATCCATCAGTTGTCAACATATATTGTTTGTTACAAACGTCAGACATGGAGGACGGACAGGCAGACATAAATAGAACAAAAGCATCCAAGCATCCTGTGTCAAAGCTACATGTGTGACGTTTTTAACAAACCAAACCGTTTGGAAATCGGTCGAAAATTCAATGAATAATTCTACTTTAAGATTGTGGAGTACCTCTTACCTCCATAGACTTACATTCACTCCCCCCTCTGCTAGCCCTGTACCAAGATGGCGGAGCTTTAGGCACGTCCCTCCACAGTCAATGTGGCGTCTACGTATATATGTCTATGGGTTCAACAACTTAACCTCTAAGAACCAGAGTCGTTGGCTGATGGTCCAGTGTTGCTCTCTATTGGCTTCATGTGACTCCTGACGACTCTGACGACTCCAACCACTGTGGTTCCATCATGGAGACCATCTGAGTCCCACCTTTGGAGCTCCGTTCGTCACTGCTGGTCTTTAAACGCCTCCACAGAGGTTCAGTACCTGGTTTCCCTCCAGAGAGTCAGACCAGCCCGGTCTAGTCTGGACATGACCTGATGAAGCCACTGGGATGAGGACAAACGTCTCCACAGACGTTCTACTGAGTTCCATTGAGCCCAAACTATCTGTACATGTGGTAGGACAGGTTGTACTTCGGTAGTGAGCAGCACACAGCAGAGAATGAATCAGTTCACATGTCCAGTTCTACTTTGCTGAGAAACCCTGGCAGGCTTTAAAACAGCTGCTCCTGAAGAATTCCTCCGATAGTCTGGATCACATCACTGATCCAGGGAGCAGCAGGCGGCCATCTTTGTTCTGATTCAGAGGCAGTTTGCTTAATTTGTCCAAAATTAGAAGAGGTGCCTGCTCCTCTTCACCAGGTCCATCTCCAGACTGAACTCATCTCTCAGGTTTCTTCCCAGTAGGTGTCCGGACTCGTTTCCCAGTTGAAGGTGTGGGTTTGATTATGGGAAATGATGTTTCTGGTGACGGAGGGCGTCTGGTTGCTGAGGCTGGGGACTCTGCAGATCAACGTGGCTCATAGTCACCCTGATATGTGTTGACCAGAGCGAAGGCCCATGAGCAGATCCAGCAGTTTAAATGATGAGACTCTCACCTTGCATCTGCTCTGTGAGGACAGGTTGCCCCCTGCTGGTGGGTCGGTGAGCTGCTCTACAGCCCCTGTTCCTCCTGTCCAACCATTTGCTCATGTGACTGGTCATCTTGGTCCATTACAAACAAAGCATGGCTGGTTAAAGAGGCGCTCTGGTCCTTCTAGAGCAGCCAGTGTAGTGGCCGATGCTCCGTCCTGTGGTTGAGTCGTGTCAGACATTGTGGAGTCGAGGGAGTAGACAAGCAGAAGGTGCTTGTTCTTATGGGGGGAGGAGTTACGGCGCTTGGTGCTGGGTATTGGTGGAGTGGCCAGGTGCATCTGTGGCCACTCCTCAATTAACAGGGAGCTTAAAGGCCAAGCCACCCTGACCATGGGGGAGCCAGACCAGCAGCTAGTGACCTCTGGTTTAGCTGTTAGGTTGGTCTTTATTCATAAACCAATCACCTGATGATCTTCTCTACTGAGCTAGCAGCATGTCTGTCCAGGTGTTTTCAGAAAACCCAAGTTCTTATGAGTGTCAGAGCTCCAGCTGCTGTCTATGATAAAGTCAGATGTGTCTGTCGTACAACAGCAGTCAAAACTAAAGATCTCAGGTCCTGTCAGGTTTGGACTTCCAGTCTGAAGAGGCTCTTTGGTCCACTTTTAAATAGAACAGTCGCCTCGGTCTCATCGACAGGAAGCTGTTTTGTCTGAGGAAAGCTGGACCGGAGGCGTTTACATGGTTTTAAGACATGAGGTCTAATCTATTTACAAGAGTTTGTTTTCAGTGCTGCGATATAAAGAAGCTGTTATTGTTCTATGGGGGAGAAAAGAGCAGTGAGGTCTCTCCCACATCCAAGTGATGTATTTATATTATGTATAATATTACATTTACCAACCACCCAGCAGAGCGTTGTCCTGCATCTGCTTTCTGATTGATGAGAAACTGCAGCAGAAGCATTTCATCTGTAATAACAGCGAGCCTGATTGTAATAAACTGGCCTGTAAGACATGACTGGTGGCTTCTTTAACAAAGTCCATCTGTGTTTTTATGTCGGACTCACTCAGATTTAACACACAGCAAAGAAGACCACAGAAAAACAGACAAACTCAACAACCACAGTTCATCAGAGAGTTTAATGGCTCAAAAGAAACTTCTTATTATTCAGTTGGCAATGAACCGCTGAAATGTAAACTGTCACATGTAAAAATTCAATATATTAATCTGAAAGGAAAAATAATGCCATGTTCATGCAGAATTGAGCTCCTGTCTGCAGAAACCTTCCCTGTATTTAAAACACAGGTGCCTCTCATATAATCAGACTATGGTGGAGAAGGTTTCATAGTTCAGACATTCCTCAGAGTAAAACCTCTACATGGACTCAGGACACCTCTCAGCATCTCCCCACCCTCACAAAACCACTCAGACACTCACCGCATCTGAGCCCCATAGAAAATCTTTGGCATCTCGTCAGAAGGAGTGTGAGACGAACCAGACCCAGGAATAAAAAGAGCTGAAGGCAGCCTGGACACTCATCAGCAGCCCCACAGGATGATCACCTTCTAATGTGTGAGATTCTAGGGGGAGGTTTCATGAGCTGGAAGCTGTTATCATCAAAGTTCAAATAAAGACTTGAAATACTTCAGTTTATGTGTACTGACTCTAGAATATATATAAGATACTGAACTTTTCCCACTGTATTCTAATTATTTGAGATGCTCCAGTTAGCGGCATTCAGTCATTTAAGGGTGACAATAAATAACTGTATTAACTAGAACCGTGGATGAAACATAGAAGAACCAGAAAAGACGTCCAGCTGCCTTCAGCTGAGGAAGACCATGAGTCTGTAATAACAGACTTGGCAGGAAACTATTTCTGAACATCGAGTCAGAAGCTACCAGCTGGTTCAAGGCATCAGTATAATACTGTGTAATTATTGCTTTCTTTGGTCAAGCAGGTTGAACAGTAACAGAATAAATGAGGAGACATTAAGATCATCAGTGTTTCTGATCTGAACATGTTGAACCTGGAATGACTCTGAAGGCGCTTTGGACCAGAGAACAGACTCAGTAACGTCTCATCCAGCAGTGCAAACGTTGTGCAGGTGATCAAACATCACAGTAACAGAGCTTTAAACGAGGACGGGGCCGTCTGTGCTGATGTAGACCACTGGTCCTGTTTGATTCTCTCACTGAGGTCAGTTTGTTCTCTGCAGCACTTTGGTGGGATGATGAAGGTTTTCTTCATCAGTGAAGACATGAGATGAAACAGCTGAAGACACAGGAGCTACAGACGGAGCTGAGGCCTCTGATGTTACTGAACCAGGACCAAAGCTGAAGCAGCACAAATGAAGTCCAGTGGTGGAGACGTGTTGTCTGCTGTCAGACGTTACCATTATAGTCTGGTAGAACCATGAGACAAGGCTCCAGCTGGTCATAGACCTTCGTCAGGTTGCAGTGATCAACAGATCCTGATGAATCTGGTAAATTTCCTCCCTGCAGAAGCAAAAACACAGACAGTAGTGGAGAAGATCAGATGTGTTCAGAGGAAAGCAGCCAGAGTTCCTGATCAGTCTGAGGCTCCACTGGAGGAACTCTTCCACCCTACAAGACCTTCTGAGTGTCCACAGGTGTCAGCAGCACTGGAAACCATGGAGGCTCCAATGAGACTAAAATGAACTTAGAGAAGAGCAAACATGAACAGAGTTCCTCAGTAACACGACGTCATCATCACTAAATATCATCTTAATGTGAAAATAAAACTACCAACCTGACTCTGGTTGTCAAAACAGACATTTACTGCAGTGTGCTGCACATCTGGCACATCTGGCTTGGAGTCCACAGAACCTGTAAAGACATAAAAACTAAGTTTAAACTGAAACATTACAGTCAGACTGTTCACTGATCTGAATACAGCAGCTCAGATCACACAAACTGATGCTGACAGACACCAAGGACAACATGTTATAGGAGATAATATAGATATAGATAATATAGAGTATAGATAGAATAGAATGTTTCCATCCAGAGGATGATCATGATGACAGCAGCTGCAGGTGATGTTACATCACTCATACTCCCAGAAAGAACACAACAAACTATGAGACTGTCTGATACGATCAGTCCTGTAAGAACTCTAAGAAACATCTTCTGAAACCACAGATCAATGCATTTCATAGAAACATGTAGGACTCAGTTAAACAGAGGGAACACCTGCCTTCTCTCTCTGTGGTTGTCTTCTTGTTGTTCCTGAAGCATTTCCACCAGATTAAAAAGGCAGTGAGTGAAACAACAGCTACAGCACCCAGAGTGACTCCAATTATGATCCAACCTGTGAAACAAAACAAGAAAAGTCAAGAAAAACACAACAAACAACATGTTTAATGATAAAAGTCAGAGTTAGAACTGATCTTACGATGACTTGGTTCTGCTTCGTTCAGCCCACTGCAGGACGTCTTCACGTCGACCAGGAGAGTCTTATTTTCTGCAGGGTTTCCAGCCACACATCTGTAAGAGGAGCTGAGGTCCTGCTTGGTCACAGTGAGAGGCAGAGATCCAGCAGAGCTGCTCTGGTTCACCAGCTCCTGGTCTTTGTACCACCACAGTGTGATCTCTGCAGCTTTGTCCACAGCACACAGCAGGGAGCAGCTGTCAGAGCTCACAGTCAGTGTGTGGACAGCAGGAGGCGCTACAGAGTCTGCAGAGGACAGGATGGAGACAGAAGACAGCGACTGATGTCAGCGAGTCAGAAACACAACTCGTCTGTTGGATCACAGAAATCCTGAACAACTGTTTGAAATGCTGCTTATGTTTTTTCTGCCCATGTTTTAATGAGGAAGTGAACAAACCCAGAAGCACCAGATGGACTGCTGAGGGCTGATATATGACTATGATGTCATCAGAGCATCACCAACACACACATCAAGGTTCTGGAGACAGAAATGAGACTCACCATAAACTGTGAGGTTATAAGATGCTGTGAAAACTCTTCCTCTCTTAGAGTCGATAGAATAAATCCCAGAGTCTCTCCTCTGCAGGTTTGTCAGTGTGAAGAGTCCAGAGGTTTTGTTCCAGTGAAGTCTGCTGAGGAAGGTTTCCTCTACTATACCGAGTTCTCCGTTTCCCACTACAGCAGCCTTCCTTCCTCCATGAAACAGTGATCCATACTCCAGTACAGCATCAGGTAGAGAGATGATTCTTCCCACAGCTCCTGTCAGGTTCTTCTCCACTTCCAGAGGATCAGATGAACTCATCACTGGAAAATATAAAGAGAAGCAACAGTCAGGGTCAGACCAGAACATCTGATGGAGGTAAACTCTTCACTAGATGGACTGAATCAGTCTCTGGAGGATCAGGACTCCTGGATAGAACTACTCCATGGAGACTAAAGAACCTCCAAGAACCTCTGAGAGAAGGTTGTTGAACAGAGAGAGAGGAGGAGGGAGAGAGGAGGGGGAGAGAGAGGAGGGAGAGAGAGAGGAGGGAGGAGGGAGAGGGAGGAGGAAGGAGGGAGAGAGAAGGAGAGGTAGACACAGAGGTCGAGTGGTTTCCAGAGGCTGATAAAAGAGGCTCTAAAACGAGTGACTGAAGGAAAAACAGTAAACCTAGAAAACATCACTGGTTCTAATTAAATCCATGATCCAACATCAGAGTGTTGATTCTCTGTCAACAGGTAAACACTGATCAATATTCCAGAACCAATCAGAGACCAGATCTTTCTGTCCATCAGCTCTGCTGGAGTCTCTTCTAGTTTAAACATTAACTCCTCTCTGACAGCAGAACCTCCTGCTTCTCCTCCTTCAGGTGTTTCAGGAGCATCAATCTGCTCCTTGTTCAGGCTCCAACACACAGTTCTGACTTTGCAGCATCATAGAAGACAGTTGGTGCTCAGACATTCAACATTACTGTCTTCTGATTCTTGATTCACCGACAACAGATCAACAGATCAACAGATCTGAGCTCATGAATCCTGGTTAGATATGAGGCTCCTGGACTTCCCCAACTCCTCACCTGGTCAGACACAGTTCAGTGCTCGGCTCCTACAGTAATAATAGAAATGAACTTACCGATGATAAAGAGGATGTTCAGCAGCTTCATGGCAGAATTCAGGAAGCACGTTTTAAACATAATCTGGTTTGTTTAAAGCTGGAAGCAGGGAGGAATAAACCTTTAACCATCGATCCTCACGGGTGGAGAGCTGGAGTGTGTCCTCACTACTGAACCAGTGGGTTTATAGAATGGGACACAGAGGGGCATGTCTGCAGTAAATGTGGGTGTAGTGCTTCTGTTTGAACGCACGGCATGCTGGGTAAAAACAGAGGACTTTCTCCAAAGTGCTGCACCCTTGTTTAGTCAGAGTCTGACTGCTCATCTTCCACTTCCTGCTGCCTCTTGTGTAAATGATTAAAGCTGTCAGACTGATCAGCAGCAGACCTCAGTGAAGGTGATTCCTCCCAGTAACTCAGAGGCAGAGAAAGCAAAGCAGCAGCCTGTTGGTTCCCGTGAATGAACATCAGCGACTTGATCCTTCAGCGGCAGCGTTCTGATCACGACACACCACTACAAAACCCTGCAGACCAGCACTTCACACTGAGACACAGACGTCACACACAAACCAGCAGCAGCCTTCCCAAAGAAACCGACATGTTCAACACTCTGAGAGCGAATCTGAGCAGCTTTACTCACCAGCAGTGATCAGCAGCCGAGCAGGAAGTCACACAGAAAGTAATGAGATGTGTCGTCGTGTCAAACCTAAAGAGGAGTGGCCTGTAGAGGAGGATGTGGTTTCTGCACAGCGTTTAGCTTTGATCTGAGGGGAAATCATGGGAAGGAAAGCAGCAGCTTCTCTTTGCTGCTGTCTGCTTCATGACCACCGGCTGGAAACAAAGCTAGACTTGAATAGAAAAACCTCACAGCACAGATTTGATGTGAATCTCCTGATTGTCCTGAACCTGGTTCTCCACATTAAAGACACTGCAGGTCCTCCTTCAGACGATAGCACTGCTCCAAAAGCTGTCAGAGTTCTGTTTGGTGCAATATGAACACATCCAAAGCTGTGATTGTTGAACATTTTGTACAATTGAAAACAATTGTACAAAATTGTTTTCAATTGTACATTTAGATTCTTCTAAATGTTCTACATTTAGAAGAATCTCTGCAATATAACTGTTTTCCAGCTTATAGACAAGTCTGTGCATTATAGATTCAATCTGAGCACTATCATTTACTTCTGTATCAGTATTTCTACTCCTTTTTGTACTTATTGCTTCTAATGTGATCAGAAGAGGAAGTGCAGCTCCAAGTTTTGACAGAAACAAACCTACTTAGGAGGAAAACCACTGCAGTGCTGTGAACTGGATGCCAAGCTGGTGCTTTAGATGTGTGCGTTGATGGACTTTACCAAAGCAGCGCTAAGATCTTAGAGAATTAGAACGGCAACGTTGGCAAACTCTAAGGACATCAGCAAGTTCTTATCAACTGAACAGGGCCGACTCCTCTCAGCAACCTGCCAACCGGCTGGTCAATGCTGCAACAGCCACTCATTAGAACCACAGCACTGACAGCTAGAGGAGATTAAGTTTTTGCAGTGTCCAACCAATCAGGGATCCGGTCCAGGAAACTCTCCCGATCCCTGGCTCTCCTGGCTGTGATACACAACAATTTGCATACATCTCCAACCAAAGCAAGCAGAGAGCGACGCCACAAAAGAACAATCACTAAATTACAACAGTCATAACAGGGGTCAGACCAGACCAGACCAGACCAGACCAGACCAGACCAGATGAGACATTTTGTTCTTGAACCAGACCTGATGCCAGAATGAGTGACGAGGATCAGCTGACCTCAGGTCTGTACAACAGCCTTCATAAGATGTCCTACATGTAGCTGTGTCACCCCTCCCCTCCCCTCCCACCTACCAGTCCACCCTCACATCCTGCCACACCCACTCCAGCTTGTTGTGAATGACTGAACATAACTGTCATAATATCCCTACGTATCATTGCCACAGTGTGCACATGTCCATTCCACTACTTTATTCTATTCTATTTCCTACATGCCCTGTACTGTCTGTGCTGTGAGTCTCATGCTGCTAGTGTCAATGAAGAGCTGCTAAACCAGCTCTCATTGATTAACGACAGTGACAGTAACAAGCCATCTTCTGTTTCATGTAGTAGAACATGTGAGGAACCCCTGAAATGTAAACTGCTGGATAAATGTAAGCAGTGGTTTGATAAGTAAATACACGCCCACAACACAAACACAATCCCTGTGACAGCACACAGACTAACTGAGCTCCAACAGGTTCAACAAAGGTTACAGTCAATGGAGACAGATCAGCCCAGCTTAAACAGAGAATCCTGAAAGCTTTGAGGATTTACCTGTTAAAACAGAAGTGAGGGAGAGACGTCCAACTTTCACTGCTTGTATTTCCTCAATAAACAGGCAACAGTCCAGCATAAAAAGTCGTAGCTGCTCAGACACCTGGACTTTGCTTAGACTCATGACTCAGTGCTCTACTGCAGGGAGTCTTGAATTTCAACACCCAGTTGGAGACCTGCCAACATGCGATGAAATAAACACGCCAGACAGGTTTTAGAACCCCTGCACTCGGTACACACTCAGACCTCTGTAGACCCCCAGCATGAGTGTGATCATATCTGATAGTCTTGGTCTGACTTTTAATCCTTAGTTTTATTGTCCTGCAGTCATTATAACTTTAAAACCAGCACACAGAGTGAGTGTGAATCTTTTCACATTGTCAGATTACAGTCACTTTAAGCGTTGGCGGTAAACTCAAGCAAGCAAGCAAGTTTATTTCTACAGCACATTTCAACAACAATGTGATTCAAAGTGCTTCACAGAACATTAAGACAACATGATTAAAAAATAAGTAAAAATATAAAATTTAAACATAAAAGTTACAGTGCAGATAAGAGAAAGGTTAAAAAACACACCGTTACAATTAAAACATAAAAAAAAGAAGTTAAAATATGAAAAAAAATCACAGTTGAAATTAAAACATAATCAGTAAAACATGAATAATAATCAGAATAAAGTAAAAGAGTGCAGACAGGATGCTTTCAGTCGTCAAACTAAACATCTTCAGCCTGGACTTAAACCCTGTCAGAGTCGAGGCCTGTCTCACGTTATCCAGAGTTTAGTTGCTTGGAACTGAAATGCAGCTTCACCAGGTTTAGTTCTGACTCTGGGCTCCAGCAGAAGACCTGGTCCCTGAGGTTCTCAAGGTCTGAGATGGTTCATGTGGGACCAACATGTCAGAGATGTACTGTGGTGCTGGACCATAGAGGGACTTATACACAAGCAGAGCTGCTTTAAAGTCTGTTCTCTGAGTGACAGGAAGCTGTGCAGAGACCAGGACCAGGACTAATGTGGTCCTACTTCCTGGTTCTACCCGAGCAGCAGCGTTCTAAATGTACTGTCTTAACGCTCGTTTAGAGAGTCCAGTTAGAAGGCCGTTACAGTAGTCTAACCTGCTGGAGATAAATGCTTGGATAAGTCTCTCCAGGTCCACAGTGGTTTGGCTTCTGTACAAAACCTCCTGTCAGCAGTCAGTCAGCTGTCAATTAACCTCACAGTTCAGCGCTCATCCTAGAGAGGTGGAATGAATGACTAAACACTACGGCATGGTGCAGCCATTAGAACTGGTCAAACCACATCATTTACTAGTGGGTGTTCTGGGTTGTATACAAAAGATCAGTGCATCAATGAAGACAAAATGATGCAATCAAAAACAAAGAACGATATTAAAGCACATAAACAGGTCTGCACTGAACACGTGGACTAAAGCTACCTCAGGAAACAAAGTTAAAGCACAAAGGCTGAGATGAGATTTGTTTCTTTTGTGGTTCAAATATTTTAGTTAGAATTTGCTGAAGCATTAGAGCCTTAATGTGGATGATGTTCAGAGTCGTCCTGCAGCTACAAGCACCGTTAAGCCACAGCGAGTCACGCTTACAGAACAAAAGGAGGGTGGAGTTGTTGTATCAGTCTGTTGTAAACCACTGCTGTAATCAGTAGCTGTGTGGTGCATTTAAGACTGTTATACTACCAGCTGTGTCAGATCTGAATCTGAAAAATGCTGCCAGATAAATCTAGTGGGTGGAATGGAGAGGAAGTATGAAGAGGCAGAACATGGAAATACTCAAGTAAAACCCAAATACCTTGAAGTTGTACTTAAGAGTGGTGCAGGACTGAAAACTGACCAAAAGCCCACTAAAGAAATCCAAAACCAGAATCCAAAAAACAGGAAGCCTGAGGCACAAAGAGGTCAAGTAAGAGAACAGGAACAAACAGGCACATGTCAACAGAGAGGAAAAGCTTTCTACACTGAGACGAGACACAGGTGACTCAAGAACAGAGGAGGAAAGGGAATTTCAAAATAAAGCAGGTAGTAAACAAACCCAAACTGAATGGCATCACAGGAAAGGCTCTGGGTTACACGGCTCTGACTTCACTGCTGGAATCCAGAAGAAGAACACGCTGAATGCTGGAATCAAAGGTCTCCTCTTTGACACGTCGTCATTCTGATTTTGGTTTGAAACACTGCGGCTGCCCATCAGTGGCTTCACCTCTGTGCTGACTGTTGTCTTCCTGTGTCTTACAGCGACAGCCTCACTGGACCTGCAGGGTCTTGTAGGAGAAAACTGAGTGTTACCATCAGCAGTGGGACAGCTGTAAAATATGAACTGTCAGTGGTGAGTTACTGTTCTACTGTGGTGGGGGTCACACTGTTCATGCACATCGTCTTTATTTAGCGGAGCGGCCTTTGTTAAGCTGATGCAGTTCATTTGAGAGAGCAGACCTGATGCTGCCCTCAAGGTTTCAACAGGGTGGGGTTAACTACACCCTCAGATCTGTCTGAAGGCTTTTCCTTAGAGTGCAGAAGAATCTTAAAGTGTGATCTGAGCAGGCCTCTGAGCTGCTGGTGTTAGATGAAGAGTTTTTCATTTTAAAGGCTATAAAGTGTCTGTTTAACTCCTGTTCAGAGGATCCACCGTCCACACATGGTGCAGACGAATGTTGCCCAAACTTCTTTTTGGTGACCCCGTTTTTAAAAATGACAAACCATCCCGACCCAATTCACAACAGGCCTCGTATATAAATTGTGAGAGAAGCAGGTTTGTGCATGAGTTAACGTTCCTGAACATTTCATCACCTTATCTTATCTTGAACAGGTGAACCTGTTACGAGGGGGGGAGGGGTCAGAGAACCCAGGTGCAGACACACGACAGATTGTTAATTAAACAAGGAAACGATACCAACAAGGACTACAGACTTAAACTAAAACAAAGCTACTTAAGAAACATACAAAAATGACAAAACCTTACAAAACACAAACCAAACAACAAAAGAGGAATCAAAGAACTTAACTTAAATAATACGACTAGAATAACTAAATATAGAAACCAGACAAAACTGAAGGTAATACAGAATAAGAACAGAACTCCGGGGTAAGCAGGACTAATACAACAACTAGCCAACAACCAAAATCAACTAAAACTCTAAACAAACCTCAAAGGCAAAATTAAGAACACCACACAAAAATGAACTAACACAAAACACACAACATAGTAAACTCAAAAGCCACAGAAACAGTATTTACACAGAACACAAAAACTTAACTGAAAACAGGAACCAGATGACAAACAGAAGAAGCTCGGGAAGGCAGGTAAACAACTGACAGAGACAGACTGTGAACTGTGGAGAATGGTTTTATGGTCTTGCAAGGTGTGGCTGGAAGAACTGGGCTTTTATGGTAGCTGGTGATTCCTGGCAGGTGAGTGGTTGTGCACAGCTGTCTGGAATGAGGGTGATCCGGGTGCAGGCAGAGCAGGACAGAAAGTGAGGGAAGGCAGGGCTGAGTGACAGAGAGAAGGAAAGCAAAGCTGAGAGGGGGAGAGAGAGAAAGGGAGAAGAAAAGAAAACTAAACTGAAGACAGACAGACAGACAGGGACAGGAGCGGGGATCATGATAGAACCAGGTTATCAGTTCATAAGCTCTGGTCAGAACTCTGCCTCTGCATGGAGCAGCAGCCGTAGATGTTCCACCCCCATGTCAGTACAGTTCACTATGCAGATAAGTTCTTTCAGTGCTTAGTCGAGGTCAGGAGGTATTCCTTTGCATGCTGTCGATGAATAGAACAATGATACCACAGGATTTCCATGTCAGCTGTGATTCCGTTCACTTCTCTGCTGTGTCTGCCGTCATATCGTAGCTATCCAACACATTCAGTATGTCTTCACCTGTTGTTCCAGTAGGAACAGTCAAGCAACATAACAAGTCCTCCACCAGGTCATTGTTTCTCTGAGGCTACATGCTAAGAAACCTTGTGTGAGGCTAGTTGGGCCTCGTCATTTAATGTCACATGTCTACGAAGGACTTCGGCCGATGATTTAATCTCCTGGGGCCTCATTTATCAAGCGTGCGCAGAAAGAGTTCTAAATTCTGTCGTACGAATGAAATTTAGAATGTGTGTAAGTACAAAAAAATCCGTATTTATCAAATGTGCGGACACCGGTCGTACGCACACCAGTAAGTAACCGGTGATGATAAATCCCACCTGTTCTTAACGACCATGCTCGTGCACGGTTCAGGTCATTTGCATTCAGAAACGCCTCCAATTGACCATATATGGTAGCAACAACCCTTAAAACGCATGAATGGATTTTTGATCCCCTCACCAAAATCATGGCAAAGAGGAAGAAGAAGAGGAACTTCTCAGACACTGAGATAGAGGTGCTCGTAGGAGAAGTGGAAAGTAGCCAAAAAATCCTTTTTGGAAACCTAAATGCAGGTGTGACTAATTTTTAAAAAAATGCGGCGTGGGAGAAAGTTACAACTGCTGTTAATTGTGTTGGGTCCGAACAAAGATCATTGTCTGAAATAAAAAAGAAATGGTTTGACATCAAACTCAGTGCCAGGAAACGGATCACAGCACACAGACGTGAAACATCTGCAACTGGCGGTGGACAGTCAGAAACCCAGCTTTCACCCATGGATGCCCGTATTGCTGGTATCATCGGGGACACGGCACTAGATGGGATTATTCCAGATGGTGATACGGACACTCTCCCAACAGAGCCATCGACCAGTCACACTACAGGTAAAATGAAAAGTTGGACTGAGGTGTTTCAAAAAAATTTATTTAGCCAGTTTAATTTGTGGATCTGAATTCAATAATGTGATGCTTCTTTAATAACTCAAACTCAAGCCAGTCCCGCCGGAGCCAGTAGAGGAGCCGGAGCAGTTGGAGGAACAGGAGGAGCCAGGGCCATCCAAACCGCAATCCGTGCGTCCTGGCGGGGCGAGAATCAACAGGACACCACCAAATCCATTAATCAAATAAGGGATCAGCTGACCAACATCTCCAATACGTTGCTCCAGATCAACAAATCACTGAAACAGATTGCTGCATGCGCAACACAGATGTTAAATAAATGAACGTTAAAAATATTGAATGAGGTTGAGATTATTTTCCCACACACACTTTCGACCTGAAATTTCACACATTTCAAAGATCGGTTAACAGGCAGACTTACCTAAAATCTCTGTATGATCCTCTCTCTTGTGTGAATGGCAGCGGCATTGGGAGGTGGGAAAGGGTCTGCACTGGGCGTGGGCTCGTCTGCTCTGGGGGGGTTCCTGCAGAGGGACGCCTTGTCTGATCGCCAAGTTATGTAGCACACAGCAAGCCAAGATAATGTGGCTGACTTTTTCTGGCTTGTACTGAAGTGCCCCCCCCGCGCTGGACAGGCACAGCCATCGGCCTTTTAGCAGGCCTATTGCGCGTTCAACTACTGTCCTTGTGCGTACATGGGCCCGGTTGTAATGCTGCTCCTGCGGGGTCGTCGGGTTGGCTATAGGGGTCATCAGCCACGGCTTTAGTGGATATCCCTGATCACCTATAGAGATGTTACAATAAACCATACGAAGCACAGAAAATAATTTCGAAATGTTGTAATACTCACCAATCAGCCAGCCATCATCAACAGCTCCTGCTTGGAGGCGCACACCCACAGAGCTGTTCTGTAGAATGAATGAGTCGTGCGTTCCTCCAGGCCAGCGGGAAACAACGTTTAACAGAGACATATTTGCATCGCAGATTATTTGTGCATTGATAGAATGAAATCCTTTCCTGTTCACGTAACTGAATTCATTGTGTGATGGTGCTTTTATTGTGATGTGTGTGCAATCTATGGCTCCAATTACATTTGGAAATCCGGCGATGGCGTGAAATCCTTGTTTAATTTCGGTTTGTTGTTGATGTCTGTATGGGAACTGGATGTAAACTGGAGCCAGAGAGATTATTGCGTCCAACACTGCTGGCATGATTCTGCTGAGTGTCGGCTGTGAAATGCCGCATGTGTCTCCAATCTCTCTTTGAAATGTTCCGGTGGCCAAAAATCCAAGGGTGGACAGGAGCTGGATGTGCACTGGGATGGCTTGGGTGCGTTTAGTCTCTCGCTCCAACATGGGTTGTAAACCATAGCATAAATCCAACAGGATGTGTTTGGGGAAGTGGTACCTGCTAAGAAGCCACTCTGTGCTCTCACTGAACACATCAGCATGCTCTTTGAAAACGTGCTCCCTGCGCAGTGCACGGTTTTCCAAATCCTCAAATAGAACAGGTATAAGCCATGGTGCTTGTCTTTCAGGTTTTCCTTTCAGGTTGTCCTGTCACAGCTGTCTTTTATAGCTTGTCACACCAATTATTCAAAATGTCTGCTAAATTACTAATTGACAATTTTTAATTATTAGAGGAAACAGGGAACATGTGTGAAGTTCCAGATTGCTGTGACTCTCTCAATGGGTTCTATTTGTAGTTTCACTGTTCTACCACTAGGTTTTGTGTGCAATCATGGTCAGAGTTGTGCTTAAATTTGCGCATGTTTCTACGCACAAGTGCAAGTTGATAAATCCCATACTTTGCGTGGAAATGCTCGTACGCACTCATTACGCACACATCTGTGCGTGCGCACGCTTGATAAATGAGGCCCCAGGGCCTTCCTTCTAAAGAAGTCCAGTGGTTTATTTGCCAACTCACAGTGCAGTGTTCTCTAATGTCTTTGTAGTTTTGTCGGCTTCAAGCTCTCATTTGCGAGTTTTTCACTGCAGATAAAACACATGGGCCGTGGTTCTTGGTTGGGATTGGAACAATTAATAAAACCATAGTTCAGAAAATAGTCTTTGTATGGCCTCAACTCTGATTTTCTCTTTTTAGTAGGAGGCTCTTCACCTGCTTCCACCCTTCCACCTGTGCTGTCGTCGACGGGTTGAATGTGACCGGTTACATTAGCTGCAGTCGGCTCCTTCGCTGGGTCTTCGGCTCTTATTTGCAAAGCAGGCGCTGGTTCACGTTCACTCGTCTGCTGGCTTCCTTCCCAGGCGGTAGTCTGGCGAGCATTAGCTGCAGTCTGCTTTTTAGCCGGTTCTTTCCTTTTAATTAGCCAAGCATCCATGTTTTGTTGCTAACTTCAGGTTCACAATGTGTCAACTGTTACAGCTGAAACCGCGAATGAGGTAGAGTGGTAGTATGGCGCCTCATGTGGCTCAGATCTGTACTGCAAATATAAATCTTAAAGACTATAAGTAATATTGCAAATTTACTTGGCAACCCAAATAAAACCTCTGTGAGTCACGACCCAGTCTCTGGGAATCAGTGGTGCAGACAACAGTAGTGCACTAGAGATGATGAAGCAGCTTCTGCTTCCATTAGAAACAGGTGAAGGACTCTACTGGACGTCCATGTTGTACTTTTATGCCGTAGAAAACATGATCTTGTGTGTTGCTGTAGTGTACACTGTGAGATGTATAGTTATCTGTTGTCTAAAGTCTAACATCTTGATGCCGACCCTGTAGCGCCTCCTGCTGCAAACAACACCAACAGTGGGGAAAGCAATGGCTCAAGTCATGGTAAGATCAGTTCTAACTCTGACTGTTATCATTAAACATGTTGTTTGTTGTGTTTTTCTTGACTTTCAGTGTTTTGTTTGACAGACACCCAGACACGGACGAGGCAGGTGTTGGTTTGGTTTTTACTTCATCCCACTGCTGGGTCACAGAGGTCATGTCTGTTGAATTAATCTAACTGTAGATTTATCTGTAGGGTGCTTTTCTAGGATGATTCTTTTTCTGAGGTAGATATCACATTAGACACAGACTCATCCAGACCTCGTGGATCATTTGCAGTTTCCTGTGTTCAGACTCTGTGATATTTACAGTCTGTTCATGATTTTTAATCTGCTATCTGCTATGGGATCGACTTCCAGCAGGACTTTTATCTGGAGGGTTGGTGTTGACAGCACGGCAGGGTTGGATGACTGCATGTTGATGAAGAGCAAACTGGGTTCTGATTTTGCCCCCATCGGGTGGTGTTCAGTCCCATGTTCTTCTAGTTTCACTGTGGTTCAGCCTTTCTGGTTTACCAACGAGACATATGTTCAAACACACACCAGCAGTCATGAACCCAACCAAGTCCAGACGAAACCACGAGGAGAACCATGACCTGGAGGACTGAGGATCTTCAAACAGTAATGAACCCTACAAGAAATGAAGACAGAACTCAACAATTCAAGCAGATAACAGAGTTTATTTAGAGAAACTTGACCTGTCTGCTGATATGGAAGCAATGACCTGAGTAACCACTAGGTAACACATTAGTTAAAGTAAAACCACATGTACAGTCATGAACTAAAGTTTTACTGATGGGGATCTTTGGTCTCCAGTGACTCCTAGAACTGTGAATCTTCTATGATGGAACCATTGAAACAGTCTTTGTCACAGAAACCATCCTGTGTTCTGGTTCTTTCATAGTTTTATTAAAGGTCTTCTGGAGATAAGACTCAACCTGCTGGACCATAGATGTAAACAGAAACTTTAATATCTGGTTCAACTGGTCTGTCTCCTCCTCAGCTCGGTTCTTCTGGTTCATCTTTGACTCCTGTGGACTGAATTGGTTCAGTCCAGCTAAACTCAGACTAGACAGATACCTGGGCAGGTGCTCAAAGTGTGCACCTAGCAGCTCTCACAGGTCTTCACTGATGTCTTTCATCTCCTGTCTTCTGGCCCTGCTTGAAATCAGCCATAGCCAGCCTCAGCGACCACCACCTAGCAGCACTTCTGCTGCTGAGACACTGGTTTTACATCAGTTTAAGCCTGCAGGGCACTGAGGATCACATAGCCATAGCTCCACACCTCACACTGAGTCACCTGGACCATGGAGGGCACAACTGAGAATACTCTTCATGGACTAGAGCTGAGCCTTTAAATCAACCTGAACGTTGTGGTTCCACTGCACAGAGGGAACGACCTACAGTCCTCTGTGCAGCCGGACATGAGTGAAATGCTTCCCTGTGTCTTCTTTAGGGAACCATGTTGGGCCACTGGGAGCTCAGACAGATGACAACTCATTCAGCAGATCTATGAGCAGGACGGTCAAAGCTTCAGCAGTTTGCCACATTTCTATAAAACTGCACCAACTGAAAAGTCTGATTTGGAACATGGGGGGACCTTCAGAACTGATCTGGAGAAAACCTGTCTGTGACACCGCAGAGGGTTTGTCCATCTTTACATGCAGTCGCTGCTTTAAACTCTCCAGAAAAAAACCTGCTCTGAAGGCTGAGCTGATCAGACTCAGGTGAGTTTACGGTTCAACTGCGCCACCTGCTGGAGGAGGACTGGTACAGTCAGCGGTCAGTCAGGCAGACTTTATTTAACCAAGCTACTCTTCAGACACAACAAATACATGTTGGAACTCCTGAAAATAAGCTGGTCACACAAGCAGAGTTGTTTCATTGAGTCTGGAGCAAAGCCAGAGTGTTACTGCAGTGAGAGAGAGCAGACGACCACTGGAAGCCAGGCAGGAAGTGAGGCTGAGGCTGAACTCTCTCCTGCTGAACGCTGCCAACGCCTCTCAACAAGAGTCCTGACCTGCACCAGAACCCCTCAGCTGCACCTCCCACTGTGGAGGAACAATCAGGACAGAACACACAGGTTTGTGGAGACCTCTTCAGCAAAGGGAACCATCCCAGAGTGATCTCCAGCTCCTGCTATGAGCCGGCTCAGATTCACTAAGTGACACTGAGTTGGATTATCGTTTGTTCATGTGGATGTGAAGCATCGTCTGGTCTCTGTCTGCCGGCACATAAACCAATGGTGACCATGTTTCTACGGCAACTGGGGGTTTCAGTGGTTGGATGCAGTTTCAGTTTTGACGCTTTGTGGTCGGCTAACATTGAAGCACACAGGCAGGAAGAGGTTTTAGGTTTCCATCACTTCAGTGGCAACAAGTCGAACAGCATCAGTGGGTTCATACATGAAGAAGCCTCCCAGGAGCCATGAAGCTACACATGACGAGTCTCATCCTTCTCATAGGTAACGGAATGAACTGAACTAGTCTCCTGCTGACCGTCAACTTTTAAAATGGCTTTTAGATGAACGTCTGCTGGATGGAACTGTTTGATAACTGTAGTGAGCGACTTCTCCTTAACAGGTTCACGTGGAATATTTCAAATTACGTGTGAAAAAAGACGATATCAGACGAGAGCACATGAAGATTAGACGCTGGAAAACAACTTCAGAGCAGTTTACACCACAGAAGCAGCTGTATTAAACTGTGGCAGGAGAACGATTGTATTTAACTGACTGACTCATGTTGAAGTACAGCCGGTCAGTGTTTAGAAGCTCAGGCATAATGTTAACATCTGTACCTGTCTGACTGCTTTGTTCACCGACATCTGGAGAAATATTTAAAGATCTGCTGAGACGAGAAGCTTTAAACTGTGCATGTTCCTCCCTTTTATATCCTGTCTGTCTGCTTTGAACTTTAGCCTGGATCAAGTTTAAATCCTGAAACTTTAATTACAATGAACAAAAATCTAAAGGCCCCATGTGAAATATTGATTCCACATGAAGTGCACCACCCAAAGTGAGCGTATACTGTCTGGTACTTGGACTAAATGGATGTTTCTCTTGAGTCTCCTTATATTGGATTTATACAAATGTTGACCAAAGCAGCAACGCCTCAGATAACTCCGGTCATGAGGGAATGTGTCATTGGCATGTTGGTTTGATGCGTCTGTTGTTCAGACCAAAGGTTGGAGTTGTTGGAAACCAACTCTCAAACGTCCTGTCGTCTGATAGTGAACATTCAGCTGCACAGCGACCGCTCTGGTGGACATTCCTGCTTCCAACATGCCAACGACACGTTCCCTCATGACCGGAGTCTGTGGACTCAAGGCCTCGACCAATCAGAGAGGAGGATCTACACAATATTGACCAGGTGGTTTTAATGTTGTGGCTCACTGGCGCATCACTACACTTCCTGTGCTGGTCTTGACAGGGTGCAGGATGGAGGGCAGAACTGGTCCTGGTAAACCTGACTGCCTTCCAGTGTCTGAGAACTCTCTGCTGACCTGAACTCAGTGTCTCATCTCTGTGATTTACAGCCGTGAGCTCATCTGCTGGAGCCCTGGAGGTGAAGGAGACCCTGAGAGGAACCGAGGGAGGGAACATCACTCTGCCCGACCCTGTGGAAGCATTTGGGTTTCTCTCTCATGAAGCTGCAACTATCGCTCGAGTGAAAAACGAGGAAATGCAGATGTGGCCGGAAAACTTCAGGGGGCGAATTCTCTGGGACAGAAGTTCTGGACTGTTTACAATCACAGGACTGCAGAAGAAAGACTCAGGGGTTTACACTATCGACTCCAAGAAAGGAAGAGTCTTTACGACATCCTACAAACTTACAGTGCATGGTAAGTACACTGAGGGTTGGAATCCCTTGCAAAGACTGACACAAATGAACTCCCTCTAAAGGTTGAACGGAGGCTGAAAAGACAAAAGCAAACTTTCTAAAACGTCCCAAAAATGAACCAAAATGTGCTCAGAATCTGTCAACATGGGCCCAAAACTTGGCAAAAGTGTCCAAATATACCAAAATGAGCAAAAAAATAAGCCAATTTTTTCCTAAGTTGTATCAAAATGCGTTGAGACTCCACCCAAATAAACCCTAATTTGTTAACAGGAACAGCAAACTTCAACAATTTGGGTCGTGACTGTTATTAATAGAGACATAGTGGATCCTGAGGCTGGACCAGTTGAGGACCACTGGTCTAATGGACCAGCCGGCTCTGACTATGGCCTCCACTCTCACAACCAAACACAACGTCTCTGTCGGCTGATTCTAAAGGTTGAATGAACGTTTGCAGCTTCATCTGATCTTCAGTCTGTTCAGTTTCTAATTGATCACATAGTGTTGATGTTGAACATGTTGTATTACACAGAGTTACTCCTTTAGTAGCTACCTGTGGCGACGGGTCTGGAACACCTGAACTCAAGGATTTCAAGGTGTGTCTAAATCCTTTAGTGCTTATAGAGTAAGTTGAGCTTCAGTAGAACAGTGCAAACACAGAGTTAGAGGAAAGGCTCCTGTGGGTGGAGGGGGGGGTCACTTCTCCTTTCTAACTCTCTGCTGTGGACGACTCCTCTGCAGACTCTGTAGCGCCTCCTGCTGTCCACACACTGACTGTGAGCTCTGACAGCTGCTCCCTGCTGTGTGCTGTGGACAAAGCTGCAGAGATCACACTGTGGTGGTACAAAGACCAGGAGCTGGTGAACCAGAGCAGCTCTGCTGGATCTCTGCCTCTCACTGTGACCAAGCAGGACCTCAGCTCCTCTTACAGATGTGTGGCTGGAAACCCTGCAGAAAATAAGACTCTCCTGGTCGATGTTCAGACGTCTTGTAGACTCAACTTCACCAACAGCAGCTCAGACAACAACCCAAGACATGGTGAGATCAGTTCTAACTCTGATGTTTGTCATTAAACGTGTTGCTGGTTCTGTTTTTCCTGATGTTCTGTGTTTTGTTTGACAGATTGGGTCATATTTGGAATCCGCATCATGTGTGCTGCAGGTTTTTTTACACTCGCTGCCTTTTTAATCAAGTGTCTGAAGAAGAAGACGAGCACAGAGAGACAAGGCAGGTGTTGGTCTGGTTTTCATTCACACTGCTGCCTCTGTTTAATGCGTCTCTAATCTGGAGGACTCAGAATGTTTGTCCAGGACTGAACCTTCATGTGAGACAGAAACCCAGAAGCTGTGGATCATCTTCAGCTTCTTGTTCAGACTCTGATATTTGAGGTTTTCCTGCTTTTCAGTGTTGATGACTGAACTGCTTTGTCCTTGTAGGCCGAGTATTATGGGATGGCCTCCTTGAGAGAACAGATGGAGGAACCCCACAGGTGTGTTTGTCTTGTTGCTGCTTTCTGACACGTCTTTACCTCCAGACAGTTTTCTGTAGAAGTTTCAGGTTCATGAAGACCAGAACCAGGACTTTATCTGGATCAGAGACATGTGAGCTGTTAGTGGTGGTTGGTTCAGACATGTTTGTGATCCAGACAGCAGAAATTAGAAGTAGAAAGCTTTAAAATGACTTCAGAAGAGACAGCTGCTGAGTTTCAGGGGTGAAATCAAGAACTCTGAAGTAAAACGTGACAATGTGTGAAATATAGAAGAGAACAGAACAAAGAACGACGCTGAAGAGGGAAGAATCCAGCTGCACTAATCAGATCTAATCAAGGGAACTGGTCTCAGTCGTTTTCTGGTTTCACTCTGATGCAGAGATTCTCCTCCTGGAACAGACATTTATCAGAATGCATCAGGCTTCAAGTCACACTTACTGGCCCTTTACTGAGCCTCGACCATCACACGTGTTCTAGTGAACATGCACTGGAAAAATGCCCTCCCAAAACAAAAAAACAAACTTACTTCAAGGCACTTTTACTTTGAAATAAGTGTAAAAATCTGCCAATAGAACAAGTGAACATTTGCTTGGTCAGATTTCTTGAAATAAGACATGATATTTAGAATGTTGAGGTCTTAAAATTAGCAGGGAAAACTTATTTTAAGCTATATTTTAGCAGCATTGTCAAGCTGAGGTGTCTTAGAATAAACCAGACATGATAAAGAATTAAATAGATTTTAGCTTTAATAAGTTTAATGTCAGCTTCTTAATTTGAGATGTATTCAACTTATTTTAGTTGTATTATCGTGGCTCTTCTCTAGATTTAGACCATCTTGTACTTGAAATCAGATCACACAGATTAATTGAAGCATTCTGAGATATAATGTCTTCTCACAGTTGGCTAGAAATCCTAATATTTAGTGGTGTTTGACAGCATTTGAAGGTGTTGTGTTTTAGGTGAAGCCAGCTATGCCCAAAAGGAGGTGTTTTAACTCAAAAGCAGACATTTGCTTTGTTGTTTTTTTTACACATTTTACACATGCAGCTGTTTTCTGATATGAATTGGTGATTTTCCAATAAAATGCATTTACTTTATTTCTTAAATCCAGATTATTTATCTGATACAAACAACAGCTCAGCTTGAAACATGTATGAAATGAAATGAACCTTGTTTCTGGTAAAATACAACTAAAACAAGATCATTTCAAGATTGTTTGACTTAACAAGATATTTAAGATGCGTTGTCTTAAAACACGTCCCTCCATCTGCTGAAATGTTACCTGGAAAGAGAATTTATCTTAAATCAAGTGGGTTGAGACGATTTGACTAAAAATAAGACGAATAAACTGGTAAGATGTGGAGTTTTTGCAGTGTGTTTGATCTGATTCTGGTCTTTTCTCCCTCTCTGGTGCTTCAGGGACAAAGTGAAGGAGGAAGTGTTGATAGCTGCCCTGTGACTGTGGACAGAAGCATGGAGAGTCGTTGTAGGACGCTGCCTGGTGCAGACGCTGCAGAGACCTCAGTCTAGATGAATGGAGATGCAGCTCTGGTTATCTTCTGACCGAGGCAGTAGGGTGGATTAATGACAAGTAAAAGAAAACTTTGAGACTCTACAAGCAGAAACAGCTGATCAGTCATGTGACTTAAATGACTGCTAGAAAAGGTGTTTAAATCTCCCATCAAGCTCATTAACTCCTCTTCAAACATCCCATTGAAATCCCCTGTTCTTATATTCTACTAGAAATGTATAAATACGTAGCCCATACCATCCCTCACCAGGGAGGAGGTCTGGACACCACCTATCTCTGGTTTACAGCGCCCCCCTTTAGTCTCTACCAGGAGGTTCAACCATAGACATATATACGTAGACGTTGACTGCTGCTGCTGATTGGAGCCGACGTGCCTACGCGGCGGCCATCTTGGTACAGTGCCACTCGCCCCTACAGTGCATTACGTCTATAGAGGAATGACATGTCTGCACTATAAAA
>JAMOIN010001823.1:0-67545 GCA_024666655.1 Dascyllus trimaculatus
GACATTTTTGACCTCATTCCGCGGTATGACGTTTTTGTAACACTTTTGACCTTTGTGTGACATTTTTGACATCATTCTGCGGTATGACGTTTTTGTGACATTTTTGACCTCATACCGCGGTATGAAATTTTTGTGAGATTTTTGACATCATCCCGCGGTATGACGTTTTTTGACGTTTTTGTGACATTTTTGACCTCATCTCGCGATATGATGTTTATGTGACATTTTTGACCTTTTTGTGACATTTTTGACATCATTCCGCAGTATGACGTTTATGTGACATTTTTGACCTCATACCGTGGTATGCCGTTTTTGTGACATTTTCGACATCATCCCGCTGTGTGACGTTTTTGAGGCATTTTTGACATCATCCCGCAGTGTGACTTTTATGTGACATTTTTGACCTCATTCCGCGGTTTCACCTTTTTGTGACATTTTTGACCTCATACCGCCGTAATACGTTTTTGTGAAATTTTTGACCTCATCCCGCGGGATGACCTTTTTCTGAAATTTTTGACCTCATACTGCGGCATGAAATTTTTGTGACATTTTTAACCTCATTCCGCGGTATGATGTTTTCGTGACATTTTTGACCTCATCCCACGGTATGACGTTTTTGTGACATTTTTGACCTTTTTGTGACGTTTTTGACCACATACCGCGGTTTGACGTTTTTATGACGTTTTTGACCTCATACTGCGGTATGACGTTTTTGTGACATTTTTGACCTCATACCGCGGTATGACTTTTATGTGACATTTTTGACCTTTTTGTGACATTTTTGACCTTTTTGTGACGTTTTTGACCTGATACCGCGTTATGACGTTTTTGTGATATTTTTGACTTCATACCGCTTCATGATTTTTCTGTGACATTTTTGACCTCATTTTTGACGTTTTTGTGATATTTTTGACCTTTTATTGAAATTTTTGACATCATCCCGCCGTATGACATTTTTGTGACATTTTTGACCTAATCCCGCGGTATGACGTTTTTGCGACATTTTTGACCTCATACCGCGGTATGACGTTTTTGTGACTATTGTGACGTTTTTGACCTCATACCGCGGTATGACGTTTTTGTGACGTTTTTTACGTCATCCCGCGATGTGATGTTTTTGTGACATTTTTGACCTTTTTATGACATCTTTGACCTGATCCCGCGGTATGACGCTTTTGTGACATTTTTGACCTCATACCGCGGTATAACGTTTGTGACAATTTTGACCTCATACCGCAGTATAATGTTTTGTGACATTTTTGACCTTTTTGTGACATTTTTGACATGATTCCGCGGTATGACGTTTTTGTGACATTTTTGACCTCATACAGCGGTATGACCATTTTGTGACATTTTTGACCTCATACCGCGGTATGACTTTTATGTGACATTTTTGACCTTTTTGTGACACTTTTGACGTTTTTGTAACGTTTTTGACCTCCTACCGCGGTATGACGTTTTTGTGACATTTTTGACTTTATACCGCTTTATGACTTTTTTTTGACATTTTTGAACTTTTTGAAACATTTTTGACCTCATTCCGCTGTATGACGTTTTTGAGACATTTTTGACCTTTTTATGACATTTTTGATATGATCCCGTGGTATGACGTTTTTGTGACATTTTTGACATCATCCCGCGGTATGACTTTTTTGTGAAATTTTTGACCTTTTTGGAACATTTTTGACCTCATTCCGCGGGATGACGTTTTTGTATCATTTTTGACCTTTTCATGACATATTTGATATGATCCCGTGGTGTGACGTTTTTGTGACATTTTTGACATCATCCCGCGGAATTACTTTTTTGTGAAATTTTTGACATCATTCCGCGGTATTACGTTTTTGTGACATTTTTGACCTCATACAGCGGTATGACCATTTTGTGACATTTTTGACCTCATCCCGCGGTATGACGTTTTTGTGACATTTTTGACATGATTCCGCGGTATGACGTTTTTGTGACATTTTTGACCTCATACAGCGGTATGACCATTTTGTGACATTTTTGACCTCATCCCGCGGTATGACGTTTTTGTGACATTTTTGAACTCATCCCGCGGTATGACGTTTTTGTGATATTTTTGACCTCATACCGCGGAATGACGTTTTTGATACATTTTTGACCTTTTTGTGACAGTTTTGACAACATTCCGCTGTATGACGTTTTTGTGAAATTTTTGACATCCCGCGGTATGATCTTTTTCTGACATTTTTGACATTCTGAAATTTTTGTGACATTTTTGAACTCATGCCGCGGTATGACGTTTTTGTGACATTCTTGACCTCATACCGCGGTATGACTTTTATGTGACATTTTTGACCTTTTTGCGACATTTTTGACCTTTTTATGACGTTTTTGAACCACATGCCGTGTGATGACGCTTTTGTGACATTTTTTACTTCATACCGCTTTATGACTTTTTTGTGACATTTTTTACCTTTTTGGAACATTTTTGACGTCATTCCGCGCTATGACGTTTTTGTGACATTTTTGACCTCATCCCGTGGTATGACGTTTTTGTGACATTTTTGACCTCATACCATGGAATGACGTTTTTGAGACATTTTTGACCTTTTTGTGACATTTTTGACCTCATCTCGCGATATGACGTTTTTGTGACATCTTTGATATCATCCCGCCGTATGACGCTTTTGTGACATTTTTGACCTCATCCCGCAGTATGACCTTTTTCTGACATTTTTGACCTTCTGAAATTTTTGTGACATTTTTGACCTGATACCGCGGTATGACGTTTTCGTGACATTTTTGACCTCATACCGCTTTATGACTTTTTTGTAACATTTTTGACCTTTTTGGAACATTTTTGACCTCATTCCGCGGAATGACGTTTTTGTGACATTTTTTACCTCATCCCGCGGAATGACGTTTTTGAGAAATTTTTACCTTTTTCTGACATTTTTGATGACATTCCGCGGTATGACCTTTTTCTGACATTTTTGATCTTCTGGAATTTTTGTGACATTTTTGACCTCATACCGCGGTATGACGTTTTCGTGACATTTTTGACTTCATACCGCGGTATGACGTTTTTGTGAAATTTTTTAACTCATACCGCGGTATGACGTTTTCGAGACATTTTTGACCTTTTTGTGACATTTTTGACCTCATCTCGCGATATGACGTTTATGTGACATTTTTGACCTTTTTGTGACATTTTTGAGATCATTCCGCAGAATGACATTTATGTGACATTTTTGACCTCATACCGCGGTTTGACGTTTTTGTGACATTTTTGACCTTTCTGTGACGTTTTTGACCTCATTCCGCGGTATGACGTTTTTGTAAAATTTTTGATCTCATCCCGCGATATTACGTTTTTGAGACATTTTTGACCTTTTTATGACATTTTTGATATGATCCCGTGGTATGACGTTTTTGTGACATTTTTGACCTCATACCGCGGTATAACGTTTTTTAGACATTTTTGACCTATTTGTGACATTTTTGACCTCATTCCGCGGTATGACGTTTTTGTAACATTTTTGACCTTTGTGTGACATTTTTGACATGATTCCACGGTATGACGTTTTTGTGACATTTTTGACCTCATACCGCGGTATGAAATTTTTGTGACATTTTTGACATCATCCCGCGGTATGACTTTTTTGTGAAATTTTTGACCTTTTTGGAACATTTTTGACCTCATTCCGCGAATGACGTTTTTGTATCATTTTTGACCTTTTTATGACATATTTGATATGATCCCGTGGTATGACGTTTTTGTGACATTTTTGACATCATCCCGCGGAATTACTTTTTTGTGAAATTTTTGACATCGTTCCGCGGTATGACGTTTTTGTCACTTTTGTGACGTTTTTCACCTCATACCGCGTTTTGACGTTCTTGTGACATTTTTGACCTTTTTGTGACATTTTTGACATCATTCCGCAGTATGACATTTATGTGACAATTTTGACCTCATACCGCGGTATGACGTTTTTGTGAAATTTTTGACCTCATACCGCGGTGTGATGTTTTTGAGACATTTTTGACCTTTTTGTGACATTTTTGACATCATCCCGCGGTATGACGATTTTGTGACATTTTTACCCAATACAGCGGTATGACGTTTTTGTGACATTTTTGACCTCATCCCGCTGTATAATGTTCCTGTGAAATTTTTTATATCATACCGCGGTATGACGTTTTTGTGACATTTTTGACCTCATCCCGCGGAATAACGTTTTTGTGACATTTTTGACATCATACCGCGGAATGACGTTTTCGTGACCGTTTTGACCTCATACCGCGGTATGACGTTTTTGTGACATTTTTGTCCTTTTTGTGATATTTCTGACCTCATACCGTGGTATAACGTTTTTGTGACATTTTTGACCTCATACCGCGGTATGACGCTTTTGTGACATTTTTGACCTCATACTGCGGTATGACGTTGTTGTGACATTTTTGACCTTTTTGTGACATTTTTGACATTATTCCGAAGTTTGACGTTTATGTGACATTTTTGACCTTTTTGTGACATTTTTGACATCATTCCGCAGTATGACGTTTATGTGACATTTCTGACCTCATACCGCGGTATAACGTTTTTGTGACATTTTTGACCTCATACCGCGGTATGACGCTTTTGTGACATTTTTGACCTCATACTGCGGTATGACGTTGTTGTGACATTTTTGACCTTTTTGTGACATTTTTGACATTATTCCGAAGTTTGACGTTTATGTGACATTTTTGACCTTATTGTGACATTTTTGACATCATTCCGCAGTATGACGTTTATGTGACATTTCTGACCTCATACCGCGGTATGCCGTTTTTGTGAAATTTTTTACCTCATACCGCGGTATGACGTTTTCGCGACATTTTTGACCTCATACCGCGGTATGACGTTTTTGTGACATTTTTGACCTTTTTGTGACATTTTTGACATCATTCCGCAGTATGACGTTTATGTGACATTTTTGACCTCATACCGCGGTATGCCGTTTTTGTGAAATTTTTGACCTCATACCTCGGTATGACGTTTTTGAGACATTTTTGACCTTTTTGTGACATTTCTGACCTCATCCCGCGTTATGACGTTTTTGTGACATTTTTGACATCATCCCGCTGTGTGACGTTTTTGAGGTATTTTTGACATCTTCCCGCGATGTGACTTTTATGTGACATTTTTGACCTCATTCCGCGGTTTCACCTTTTTGTGACATTTTTGACCTCATACCGCCGTAATACGTTTTTGTGAAATTTTTGACCTCATCCCGCGGGATGATCTTTTTCTGAAATTTTTGACCTCATACCGCGGTATGAAATTTTCGTGACATTTTTGACCTCCTACCGCGGTATGAAATTTTTGTTACATTTTTGACCTCATTCCGCGGTATGATGTTTTCGTGACATTTTTGACCTCATCACACGGTATGACGTTTTTGTGACATTTTTTACCTTTTTGTGACGTTTTTGACCTCAGACCGCGGTTTGACGTTTTTGTGACGTTTTTGACCTCATACCGCGGTCTGACGTTTTTGTGACATATTTGACCTCATACGGCGGTATGACTTCTATGTGACATTTATGACCTTTTTGTGACATTTTTTACCTTTTTGTGACGTTTTTGACCTCATACCGCGGAATGACGTTTTTGTGACATTTTTGACCTCCTACCGCGGTATGACGTTTTTGTGACATTTTTGACTTCATACCGCTTTATGACTTTTTTTAGACATTTTTGAACTTTTTGGAACATTTTTGACCTCATTCCGCGGTATGACGTTTTTGTAAGATTTTTGACCTCATCCCGCGATATGTTTTTGAGACATTTTTGACCTTTTTATGACATTTTTGATATGATCCCGTGGTATGACGTTTTTGTGACATTTTTGACCTCATACCGCGGTATAACGTTTTTTCGACATTTTTGACCTTTTTGTGCAAGTTTTGACCTCATACCGCTGTATGACTTTTTTGTGAAATTTTTTACCTTTTTGGAACATTTTTGACCTCATTCCGCGGTATGACGTTTTTGTATCATTTTTGACCTTTTTATGACATATTTGATTTGATGCCGTGGTATGACGTTTTTGTGACATTTTTGACCTCATTCCGCGGTGTAACGTTTTTGTGACATTTTTGACCTTTTTGTGACATCTTTGACATGATTCCGCGGTATGACGTTTTTGTGACATTTTTGACCTCAAACCGCGGTATGAAATTTTTGTGACATTTTTGACATCATCCTGCGTTATGACTTTTTTGTGAAATTTTTGACATCATCCCGCGGTATGACGTTTTTGTGACATTTTTGACCTCATCCCGCGGAATAAAGTTTTTGTGACATTTTTGACCTCATACCGCGGAATAAAGTTTTTGTGACATTTTTGACCTCATACCGCGGTATGACGTTTTCGTGACCTTTTTCACCTCATACCGCTGTATGACGTTTTTGTGACATTTTTGACATCATCCCGCGGAATGACTTTTTTGTGAAATTTTTGACATCATTCCGCGATATGACGTTTTTGTGACTTTTGTGACGTTTTTCACCTCATACCGCGTTTTGACGATTTTCGACATTTTTGACCTTTTTGTGCAAGTATTGACCTCATACCGATGTATGACGTTTTTGTGACATTTTTTACCTTTTTCTGACATTTTTGACATCATTCCGCAGTATGACGTTTATGTGACAATTTTGACCTCATACCGCGGTATGACGTTTTTGTGAAATTTTTGACCTCATACCGTGGTGTGATGTTTTTGAGACATTTTTGTGACATTTTTGACATCATCCCGCGGAATGACGATTTTGTGACATTTTTGACATCATCCCGCGGTATGACGTTTTTGTGACATTTTTGACCTCATCCCGCTGTACAATGTTCTTGTGAAATTTTTGACATCATACCGCGGTATGACGTTTTTGTGACATTTTTGACCTCATTCCGCGGAATTACGTTTTTGTGACATTTTTGACCTCATACCGCGGTATGACGTTTTCGTGACCTTTTTGACCTCATACCGTGGTATGACGTTTTTGTGACATTTTTGTCCTTTTTGTGATATTTCTGACCTCATACCGTGGTAAAACGATTTTGTGACATTTTTGACCTCATCCCGCAGTATGACGTATTTGTGACAGTTTTGACTTCATCCCGCGGAATAACGTTTTTCGACATTTTTGACCTTTTTGTGCAAGTTTTGACCTCATACCGCAGTATGACGTTTATGTGACAATTTTTAGATCATACCGCGGTATGACGTTTTTGTGACATTTTTGACCTCATACCACGGTATGACGTTTTTGTGACATTTTTTAGATCACACCGCGGTATGACGTTTTTGTGACAGTTTTGACCTCATCCCGCGGAATAACGTTTTTCGACATTTTTGACCTTTTTGTGCAAGTTTTGACCTCATACCGCAGTATGACGTTTATGTGACAATTTTTAGATCATACCGCGGTATGACGTTTTTGTGAAATTTTTGACCTCATACCACGGTATGACGTTTTTGTGACATTTTTTAGATCACACCGCGGTATGACGTTTTTGTGACATTTTTGAACTCATACCACGGTATGAGGTCAGAAATATCACAAAAAGGACAAAAATGTCACAAAAACGTCATACCGTGGTATAACTTTTTTGTGACATTTTTGACCTCATCCCGCGGTATGACGTTTTTGTGACATTTTTGACCTCAAACCGCGGTATGAAATTTTTGTGACATTTTTGACATCATCCTGCGGTATGACATTTTTGTGAAATTTTTGACATCATCCCGCGGTATGACGTTTTTGTGATATTTTTGACCTCATACCACGGTATGACGTTTTTGTGACATTTTTTAGATCACACCGCGGTATGACGTTTTTGTGACATTTTTGACCTCATACCACGGAATGACGTTTTTGTGACATTTTTGTCCTTTTTGTGATATTTCTGACCTCATACCGTGGTATAAAGTATTTGTGACATTTTTGACCTCATACCGTGGTATGAGATTTTTGTGACATTTTTGACCTCATACTGCGGTATGAAATTGTTGTGACATTTTTTACCTCATGCCGTGGTATGACGTTTTCGTGACATTTTTGACCTCATACTGCGGTATGAAATTGTTGTGACATTTTTGACCTCATACCACGGTATAACGTTTCTGTGACATTTTTGACATTTTTGTGAAATTTTTGACATCATTCCGCGGTATGACGTTTTTGTGACATTTTTGTCCTTTTTGTGATATTTCTGACCTCATACCGTGGTATAACGTTTTTGTGACATTTTTGACCTCATACCACAGAATGACGCTTTTGTGACATTTTTGACTTCATACCGCGGTATGACGTCTTTGTGACGTTTTTCACCTCATACCGCGTTATGACGTTTTTGTGACATTTTTGACCTCATCCCGCGATATGACGTTTTTCGACATTTTTGACCTTTATGTGCAAGTTTTGACCTCATACCGCAGTATGACGTTTATGTGACAATTTTGACCTCATACCACGGTATGACGTTTTTGTGACATTTTTAAGATCACACCGCGGTATGACGTTTTTGTGACATTTTTTACCTCATACCACGGTATGACGTTTTTGTGACATTTTTTACCTCATACCGCGGCATGAAATTTTTGTGACATTTTTGACATCATCCTGCGGTATGACTTTTTTGTGAAATTTTTGACATCATCCCGCAGTATGACGTTTTTGTGACATTTTTGACGTCATACCGTGGTATGACGTTTTTGTGACATTTTTGACCTCATACCGCGGTATGAAATTTTTGTGACATTTTTGACATCATCCTGCGTTATGACTTTTTTGTGAAATTTTTGACATCATCCCGCGGTATGACGTTTTTGTGACATTTTTGACCTCATCCCGCTGTAAAATGTTCTTGTGAAATTTTTTACATCATACCGCGGTATGACGTTTTTGTGACATTTTTGACCTCATCCCGCGGAATAACGTTTTTGTGACATTTTTGACATCATACCGCGGAATGACGTTTTCGTGACCGTTTTGACCTCATACCGCGGTATGACGTTTTTGTGACATTTTTGACATCATCCTGCGGAATGACTTTTTTGTCAAATTTTTGACATCATTCCGCGGTATGACGTTTTTGTGACATTTTTGTCCTTTTTGTGATATTTCTGACCTCATACCGTGGTATAACGTTTTTGTGACATTTTTGACCTCATACCGCGGTATGACGCTTTTGTGAAATTTTGGACTTTTTGTGACGTTTTTGACCTCATACCGCGGTATGACGTTTTTGTGACATTTTTGACCTCATACCGTGGTATAACGTTTTTGTGACATTTTTGACCTTTTTTGACATTTTTTACATGATTCCGCGGTATGACGTTTTTGTGACATTTTTGACCTCATCCCGCGGTATGACGTTTTTGTGACATTTTTGACCTCATACCGCGGTATGACTTTTCTGTGAAATTTTTGACATCATTCCGCGGTATGACGTTTTTGTGACATTTTTGACCTAATCCCGCGGTATAACGTTTTTGTGACATTTTTGACCTCATACCGCGGTATGGCGTTTTCGTGACGTTTTTGAACTCATACCGCGTTATGACGTTTTTGCGACAATTCTTACCTCATACCGCGGTTTGACGTTTTTGTGACATTTGTGACGTTTTTGACCCCATACCGCGGTATGATGTTTTTTTGACGTTTTTGACCTCATACCGCGAAATGCCGTTTCTGTGACATTTTTGACCTCATACCGCAGTATGACATTTTTGAGACATTTTTGACCTTTTTGGAACATTTTTGACATTATCCCGCCGTATGAAGTTTTTTTGGCATTTTTGACCTCATACCGCGGTATGACGTTTTTCTGACTTTTGTGACGTTTTTGACCTCATATCGCAGTATGATGTTTTTGTGACATTTTTGACCTTTTTGTGAAATTTTCGACATGATTCCGCGGGATGACGTTTTTGTGACACTTTTTACCTCATACCGCGGTATGACGTTTTTGTGACTTTTTCTACCTCATACCGCGGTATGACATTTTTGAGACATTTGTGATCTTTTTATGACATTTTTGACATTATCCTGCGGTATGACGTTTTTGTGACATTTTTGTGACATTTTTTACATGATTCCGCGGTATGACGTTTTTGTGACATATTTCACCTCATGGCGTTTTTGTGACATTTTTGACATCATCCCGCGGTATGACGTTTTTGTGACATTTTTGACATCATTCCGCAGTATGACGTTTTTGTGACATTTTGGACCTCATACAGCGGTATGACTTTTTTGCGACATTTTTGACCTCATACCGCGGTATGACGTTTTTTTGACATTTTTGACCTCATCCCGCGGTATGACGTTTTTGTGACATTTTGACCTCATACAGTGGTATGAAATTTTTGTGACTTTTGTGACGTTTTTTACCTCATACCGCGGTATGACGTTTTTGTGACATTTTTGACCTCATACCGTGGTTTAACGTTTTTGTGACATTTTTGACCTTTTTTGACATTTTTTACATTATTCCGCGGTATGACTTTTCTGTGAAATTTTTGACATCATTCCGCGGTATGAAGTTTTTGTGACATTTTTGACCTTTTTGTGACATTTTTGCCATGATTCCGCGGTATGACGTTTTTGTGAAACTTTTTACCTCATACCACGGTATGACGTTTTTGTGACATTTTTGACCTCATACAGCGGTATGACGTTTTTGTGACATTTTTGACCTTTTTGTGACATTTTTGACCTCATTCCGCGGAATGACGTATTTGCGACATTTTTGACCTCATACCGTGGTATAACGTTTTTGTGACATTTTTGACCTTTTTTGACATTTTTTACAGGATTCCGCGGTATGACGTTTTTGTGACATTTTTGACCTCATACCGCGGTATGACGTTTTTGTGACATTTTTGACGTCATACCGCGGTATGACTTTTCTGTGACATTTTTGACATCATTCCGCGGTATAACGTTTTTCTGACATCTTTGACCTCATACCGCGGTATGACGTTTTCGTGACGTTTTTGACCTCATACCGCGTTATGACGTTTTTGTGACGTTTTTGACCTTTTTGTGACATTTTTTTACATGATTCCGCTGTATGACGTTTTTGTGACATTTTTGAAATCATTCCGCGGTATGAAGTTTTTGTGACATTTTGGACCTCATACAGCGGTATTACGTTTTTGTGACATTTTTGACCTTTTTGTGACATTTTTGACCTCATACCGCGGTATGACGTATTTGCGACATTTTTGACCTCATACCGCGGTATGACGTTTTTGTGACTTTTGAGACGTTTTTGACCTCATACCGCGGTCTGACGTTTTTGTGACATTTTTGAACTCATACCGCGGTATAACGTTTTTGTGACATTTTTGACCTCATCCCGCGTTATTACGTTTTTGTGATATTTTTGACACCATACTGCGGTATGAAATTTTTGTGACATTTTTGACCTCATACCGCGGTATAACGTTTTTGTGACATTTTTGACCTTTTTGTGACATTTTTTACATGATTCCGTGGCATGACGTTTTTGTGACATTTTTGACATCATACCGCGGTATGACGTTTTTGTGACTTTTATTACGATTTTGACCTCATACCGCGGTATGACGTTTTTGTGACATTTTTGACCTCATACCGCGGTATAACGTTTTTGTGACATTTTTGACCTTTTTGTGACATTTTTTACATGATTCCGTGGCATGACGTTTTTGTGACATTTTTTTACCTTGTACCGCGGTATGACTTTTGTGAAATTTTTGACATGATTCCGCGCTATGACGTTTTTGTGAAATTTTTGACATCATCCCGCGGAATGACTTTTTTGTGAAATTTTTGACATCATTCCGCGGTATGAGGTTTTTGTGACATTTTTGACCTCATCCGGCGATATGAAATTTTTGTGACATTTTTTAAATAATCCCGCGGTATGACGTCTTTGCGACATCTTTGACCTTTTTTGTGCAATTTTCGACATCATTCCGCGGTATGACGTTTTTGTGACATTCTCGACATCATTCCGCAGTATGACGTTTTTGTGACATTTCTGAACTTATACCGCGGTATGACGTATTTGAGACATTTTTGACCTCAACATGCCGTATGACCTTTTTGTGACATTTTTGACTTCATACTGCGGTATGACGTTTTTGCAACGTTTTTGTCAAATTTTTGACATCATTCTGCGGTATGACGTTTTTTGACATTTTTGAATTTTTTGTGACATTTTTGACCTCATCCCGCGGTATGACATTATTGTGACATTTTTGACCGCATTCCGCGGTATGAAATTTTAGTGACATTTTCGACCTCATCCACCGTTATGACATCTTTGTGATATTTTTGACATCATTCCCCGGAATGACGTTTTTGTGACATCTTCGACCTCATCCGGCGATATGAAATTTTTGTGAGATTTTTGACATCATTCCGCGGTAATACGTTTTTGTGACATTTTTTACTTTTTTGTGACTTTTTTGACCTCATCCCGGGGTACTACATTTTTGACCTCATACTTCGTTATTAAATTTTTGAGAAATTTTTGACATCATCCGGCGGATCTTGTTTTTATTACATGTTTGACATCATTCCGCGGTATGACGTTTTTGTGACATTTTTGTGACATTTTCGACCTCATCCCGCGGTATGACGTTTTTGAGACATTTTTGCCCACATCCCGCGATGTGACGTTTTTGTGACATTTTTGCCCTCATCCCGCGATGTGACGTTTTTGTGACATTTTTGACATGATTCCGCGGTATGACGTTTTTGTGACATTTTTTACATCAATCCGTGGTATGCCGTTTTTGTGACATTTTTGACTTTTTTTATGACATTTTTTACATTATCCCGCCATACGACGTTTTTGTGACATTTTTGACATCATACCGCGGTATGACGTATTTGCGACATTTTTGACCTCATACCGCGGTATGACGTTTTTGTGACTTTTGAGACGTTTTTGACCTCATACCGCGGTCTGACGTTTTTGTGACATTTTTGAACTCATGTCGCGGTATCACGTTTTTGAGACATTTTTGACCTTTTTGTGACATTTTTGACATCATCCCGTGGTGTGACGTTTTTGAGGCATTTTTGACCTCATCCCGCGGTATGACGTTTTTGTGACATTTTTGACATCATTCCGCAGTATGACGTTTTTGTGACATTTTGGACCTCATACAGCAGTATGACGTTTTTGTCAAATTTTTGACCTTTTTGTGACATTTTTGACCTCATACCGCGGAATGACGTTTTTGTCACATTTTTGACCTCATACCGCGGTATGACGTTTTTGTGACATTTTGGACCTCATACAGCGGTATGACGTTTTTGTGACTTTTGTGACATTTTTGTCCTTTTTGTGACATTTTTTACATGATTCCGCGGTATGAAGTTTTTGTGACATTTTTGACCTTATACCGCGGTATGACTTTCTTGTGACATTTTTGACATCATTCCGCGGTATGACGTTTTTGTGACATTTTTGTCCTTTTTGTGACATTTTTCACCTCATACCGCGGAATGACGTATTTGAGACATTTTTGACCTTTTTGTGACATTTTTGACATCATCCTGCGGTATGACTTTTTTGTGAAATTTTTGACATCATCCCGCGGTATGACGTTTTTGTGACATTTTTGACCTCATCCCGCGGTATAATGTTCTTGTGAAATTTTTGACATCATACCGCGGTATGACGTTTTTGTGACATTTTTGACATCATCCCGGGGAATTACGTTTTTGTGACATTTTTGACCTCATACCGCGGTATGACGTTTTCGTGACCTTTTTGACCTCATACCGCGGTATGACGGTTTTGTGACATTTTTGACATCATCCCGCGGAATGACTTTTTTGTGAAATTTTTGACATCATCCCGCGGTATGACGTTTTTGTGACTTTTGTGACGTTTTTCACCTCATACCGCGTTATGACGTTTTTGTGACATTTCTGACCTCATCCCGCGATATGACGTTTTTCGACATTTTTGACCTTTTTGTGCAAGTTTTGACCTCATACCGCAGTATGACGTTTATGTGACAATTTTGACCTCATACAGTGGTATGATGTTGTTGTGAAATTTTTGACCTCATACCGCGGTGTGATGTTTTTGAGACATTTTTGACCTATTTTGTGACATTTTTGACATCATCCCGCGGTATGACGATTTTGTGACATTTTTGACCTCATACCGTGGAATGAAGTTTTTGTGACATTTTTGACATCATCCCCCCGAATGACGTTTTTGCGACATTTTTGACCTCATACCGCGATATGACGTTTTTGTGACTTTTGTGACGTTTTTGACATCATACCGCGGTATGATGTTTTTTTCACATTTTTGACCTCATACCGCGGTATCACGTTTTTGTGACATTTTTGACCTCATCCCGCGATATGACGTTTTTGTGACATTTTTGACTTCATCCCGCGGTACGACGTTTTTGTGACATTTTTGACATCATTCTGCGGTATGACGTTTTTGAGACATTTTTGATCTTTTTATGACATTTTTGACATGATCCCGCGGTATGACGTTTTTGTTACATTTTTGACCTCTAACCGCGGTATGACGTTTTTGTGACATTTTTGACCTCATCCCGCGGAATAACGTTTTTGTGACATTTTTGACCTCATACCGCGGTTTGACGTTTTCGTGACATTTTTGACCCCATACCGCGGTATGACGTTTTTCTGACATTTTTGACAACATCCCGCGGAATGACTTTTTTGTGAAATTTTTGACATCATTCCGCGGTATGACGTTTTTGTGACTTTTGTGACGTTTTTCACCTCAAACCGCGCTATGACGTTTTTGTGACATTTTTGACCTCATCCCGCGGTATGACGATTTTGTGACATTTTTGACATACTGCGGTATGACATTTTTGTGACATTTTTGACATCATCCCGCGGAATTACATTTTTGTGACATTTTTGACGTCATCCCGCGGAATGACGTTTTTGTGACATTTTTGATCTCATTGTGACATTTTTGACCTAATACCGTGGAATGAAGTTTTTGTGACATTTTTGACATCATCCCGCCGAATGACGTGTTTGCGACATTTTTGACCTCATACCGCGATATGACGTTTTTGTGACTTTTGTGACGTTTTTGACCTCATACCGCGGTATGTTTTTTTCACATTTTTGACCTCATACCGCGGTATGATGTTTTTGTGACATTTTTGACCTCATCCCGCGATATGACGTTTTTGTGACATTTTTGACATCATTCTGCGGTATGACGTTTTTGCGACATTTTTGACCTTTTTGTGACGTTTTTGACCTCATACCGCGGTATGACGTTTTTGTGACATTTTTGACATCATCCTGCGGTATGACTTTTTGTGAAATTTTTGACATCATCCCGCGGTATGACGTTTTTGTGACATTTTTGACCTCATCCCGCGGTATAATGTTCTTGTGAAATTTTTGACATCATACCGCGGTATGACGATTTTGTGACATTTTTGACCTCTAACCGCGGTATGACGTTTTTGTGACATTTTTGACATCATCCCGCGGAATGACTTTTTGTGAAATTTTTGACGTTTTTCAGCTCATACCGCGTTATGACGTTTTTGTGACATTTTTGACCTCATCCCGCGATATGACGTTTTTCGACATTTTTGACCTTTTTGTGCAAGTTTTGACCTCATACCGCTGTACGACGTTTTTGTGACATTTTTTACCATTTTGTGACATATTTGACATCTTTCCGCAGTATGACGCTTATGTGACAATTTTGACCTCATACCGCGTATGACGTTTTCGTGACATCTTTGACCTTTTTGTTACATTTTTGACCTCATGCCGCGGTATGAAATTTTTGTGACATTTTTGACATCATACCGCGGAATCATGACGTTTTTCTGACATTTTTTACCTCATACTGCGGTATAACGTTTTTGTGAATTTTTTGACCTCATCCCGCGGTATGACCTTTTTCTGAGATTTTTGACCTCATGAGGTCAAAAATGTCACAACAACATCATACCACTGTATATCGCGGTGTGATGTTTTTGAGACATTTTTTACCAATTTTGTGACAATTTTGACATCATTTTTGACTTCATTCTGCGTTATGACGTTTTTGTGAATTTTTTGACCTCATCCCGCGGTATGACCTTTTTCTGAGATTTTTGACCTCATACAGTGGTATGATGTTGTTGTGACATTTTTGACCTCATATGACGTTTTTGTGACATTTTTGACCTCATCCCGCGGCATGACGTTTTTGTGACATTTTTGACCTCATCCCGCGGTATGACATTTTTGTGACATTTTTGAAATGAATCCGCGGTATGACGTTCTTGTGACATTTTTGACCTCATCCTGCGGTATGACATTTTCGTGACATTTTTTACCTCATACCACGGTATGACGTTTTTGTGACATCTTCGAACTTTTTGTGACATTTTTGACCTCATCCCGCGGTATGAAATTTTTGTGACATTTTTGACCCCATCCCGCGGTATGAAAGTTATGTGACATTTTTGACCTAATATCGCGGTATAACGTTTTATTGACATTTTTGACATTTTTCTGACATTTTTGACCTCATACAACCGAATAACGTTTTTGTGACATTTTTGACCTTTTTCTGACATTTTTGACCTCATAGGACGGTATGTTGTTTTTGTGACATTTTTGACACTTTTGTCACATTTTTGACCTCATACCGCGGTATGAAATCTTTGTGACATTTTTGACATCATTCCGCGGTATGACGTTTTTGTGACATTTTCGACCTCATCCGGTGGAATGAAATTTTTGTGACATTTTTGACTTCATCCCGCGGTATGTCGTTTTTTTGAAATTTTTGACCTCATACCGCGGTATGACTTTTTTGTGACATTTTTGACCTCATACCGCAGTATTACGTTTTTGAGACATTTTTGACCTCTTTGTGACATTTTTGACCTCATACCATGGTATGACGTTTTTGTGACATTTTTCACCTTTTTGTGACGTTTTTGACCTCATACCGCGGTATGACGTTTTCGTGACATTTTTGACCTTTTTGTGACATTTTTGACATCATCCCGCCGTATGACGTTTTTGTGACATTTTTGACCTCATCCCGCGGTATGACGTTTTTTGACATTTTTGACATCATATTGCGGCATGACGTTTTTGAGACATTTTTGATGTTTTTGTGACATTTTTGACACGATACCGCGGTATGACGTTTTTGTGACATTTTTGACCTCATACCGCGGTATGACGTTTTTGTGACATTTTTGACCTCATACCGCGGTATGAAATTTTTGTGACATTTTTGACCTCATCCCACGGTATTGCGTTTTTTGACATTTTTGACATCATACTGCGGTATGAAATTTTTGTGACATTTTTCACATCATCCCGCGGTATGACGTTTTTGTGACATTTTTCACAACATTCCGCGGCATGACGTTTTTGTGACATTTTTGACCTCATACCGCGGTCTGACCTTTTTTGTGACATTTTTTACATTATACCGCGATATGACGTTTTTGTGACATTTTTGACCTCATACAGCGGTATAACGTTTTTGTGGCATTTTTTGACCTTTCTGTGACACTTTTTACATGATTCCGCGGTATCACGTTATTGTGACATTTTTGGCCTCATACCGCGGTATGACGTTTTTGTGACATTTTTGACATCTTCCCGCGGTATGACGTTTTTGTGACATTTTTTAAATCATTCCGCGGTATGAAGTTTTTGTGACATTTTGGACCTCATACAGCGGTATGACGTTTTTGTGATATTCCGCGGAATGAGGTCAAAAATGTCACAAAAAGGTGAAAAATAACGTTTTTGAGACATTTTTCACCTTTTTGTGACATTTTTGACATCATTCCGCAGTATGACGTTCATGTGACATTTTTGACCTTCTGACATTTTTGTGACATTTTTGACCTCATACCGCGGTATGACGTTTTTGAGACATTTTTGACCTTTTTGTGACATTTTTGACCTCATCTCGCGATATGACGTTTATGTGACATTTTTGACCTTTTTGTGAGATTTTTGACATCATTCCGCAGTATGACGTTTATGTGACATTTTTGACCTCAAACCGCGGTATGACTTTTATGTGACATTTTTGACCTCATACCGCGGTTTGACCTTTTTGTGACATTTTTCACCTCATACTGCCGAATAACGATTTTTGTGAAATTTTTGACCTCATCCCGCGGAATGACCTTTTTCTGAAATTTTTGACCTCGTATGAAATTTTCGTGACATTTTTGACCTTTTTGTGACATTTTTGACCTTTTTGTGACGTTTTTGACATCAGACCGCGGTATGACATATTTGTGACATTTTTTACTTCTAACCGTTTTATGACGTTTTTGTGACATTTTGACCTCATCCCGCGGCATGACTTTTTTGTGAAATTTTTTACCTCATCCCGCGGTATGACCTTTTTCTGAGATTTTTGACCTCATACCGCGTTATTTCGTTTTTGAGACAGTTTTGACCTTTTTGTGCAAGTTTTGACATCATTCCCCGGTATGACCTTTTTTTTAGCATTTTTAACCTTTTTGTGACATTTTTGAAATCATTCCGCAGAATGACGTTTATGTGACATTTTTGACTTCATACCGCGGTATAACGTTTTTGTGACATTTTTGACCTCATACCGCGGTGTGACATTTTTGAGACATTTTTGACCTTTTTGTGACATTTTTGACATCATCCCGCGGTATGACATTTTTGTGACATTTTTGACAACATTCCGCGGTATGACGTTTTTGTGACATTTTTGACCTCAGACTGCGGTATGACCTTTTTTGCGACATTTTTGACCTCATTCCGCGGAATGACGTTTTTTTGACATTTTTGACCTCATACCGCGGTATGAAATTTTTGTGACATTTTTGACCTCATACCGCGTTATTTCGTTTTTGAGACAGTTTTGACCTTTTTCTGCAAGTTTTGACATCATTCCGCGGTATGACCTTTTTTTTTTAGCATTTTTGACCTTGTTGTGACATTTTTGAAATCATTCCGCAGAATGACGTTCATGTGACATTTTTGACCTCATACAGCGGTATAGCCTTTTTGTGACATTTTTGACCTCATACCGCGGTGTGACATTTTTGTGACATTTTTTACTTTATCCCGCGGTACGACGTTTTTGTGACATTTTTGACATCATTCTGCGGTATGACGTTTTTGAGACATTTTTGACCTTTTTGTGACATTTTTGACATTATCCCGCGGTATAACATTTTTGCGACATTTTTGACCTTTTTGTGACCTTTTTGTGACATTTTTGACATCATCCCGCGGTGTGACGTTTTTGAGGCATTTTTGACCTCATCCCGCGGTATGATGTTTTTGTGACATTTTTGACCTCATGCCGCGGTATCACGTTTTTGAGACATTTTTGACCTTTTTGTGAGATTTTTGACATCATCCCGCGGTGTGACGTTTTTGAGACATTTTTGACCTCATTCCGCGGTATGACGTTTTTGCGACATTTTTGACCTTTTTGTGACCTATTTGTGACATTTTTCACATCATCCCGCGGTGTGACGTTTTTGAGGCATTTTTGACCTCATCCCGCGGTATGACGTTTTTGGAACATTTTTGACCTCATACCGCGGTATGACGTTTTTGCCACATTTTTGACCTTTTTGTGACGTTTTTGACCTCATAACGCGGTATGACGTTTTTGTGACATTTTTGACCTCATACCGCGCGGTATGACGTTTTTGTGACTTTTGTGACGTTTTTGACCTCATACCGCAGTATGACGTTTTTGTGACATTTTTGACTTCATCCCGCGGTATGAAGTTTTTGTGACATTTTTGACCTCATCTGACGTTTTTGAGACATTTCTGACATCATAACGTGGTATGACGTTTTTGTGACATTTTTGACCTTCTACCACGGTATGACGTTGTTGTGACATTTTTGACCTCATCCCGCGATATGACGTTTTTGTGACATTTTTGACCTCATCCCACGGTATGACGTTTTTGTGACATTTTTGGCCTCATCCCACGATATGACGTTTTTGCAACATTTTTGACCTTTTTGTGCATGTTTTGACATCATTCCGCGGTGTGACGTTTTTGAGACATTTTTGACCTTTTTGTGACATTTTTGACATCATCCCACGGAATGACGTTTTTGAGGCATTTTTGACATCATACTGCGGAATGAAATTTTTGTGACATTTTTTACATCATCCCGCCGTATGACGTTTTTGTGACATTTTTGACCTTTTGTGACATCATCCCGTGGTGTGACGCTTTTGAGGCATTTTTGACCTCATCCCGCGGTATGACGTTTTTTTGACATTTTTGACCTCATACCGCGGTATTACGTTTTTGTGACATTTTTGACCTCATACCGCGGTATGACGTTTTTGTGACTTTTTTGACGTGTTTGACCTCATACCGCGGTATGACGTTTTTGTGACATTTTTGACCTCATTCCGCGATATGACGTTTTTGAGACATTTTTGATCTTTTTATGACATTTTTGACATGATCCCGCGGTATGACGTTTTTGTGAAATTTTTGTGACATTTTTGACCTTTTTGTGACATTTTTTACCTCATCCCGCGGAATAACGTTTTTGTGACATATTTGACCTCATACCGCGGTATGAAATTTTTGTGACATTTTTTACATCATCCCGCCGTATGACGTTTTTGAGACATTTTTGACCTCATCCCGCGGTTTGACGTTTTTGTGACATTTTTGACATCATTCCGCAGTATGAGGTTTTTGTGACATTTTTGACCTCATACCGCAGAAGGAAATTTTTGTGACATTTTTGACCTCATCCCGCGGAATGACGTTTTTGAGAGATTTTTGACATCATACTGCGGTATGACGTCTTTATGACATTTTTCACCTTTTTGTGACATTTTTGACCTTAAACCGTGGTATGAAGTCTTTGTGACATTTTTGATATCCAGCCGTATGACGTTTTTGCAACATTTTCGACCTCATACCGCGGTATGACGTTTTTGTGACTTTTGTGACGTTTTTGACCTCATCCCGCGGTATGACGTTTTTGTGACATTTTTGACCTCATCCCGCGGAATCACGTTTTTGAGACATTTTTGACCTTTTTGTGACTTTTTTGACATCGTCCCGTGGTGTGACGTTTTTGAGGCATTTTTGACCTCATCCCGCGGTATGACGTTTTTGTGACATTTTTGACCTCATCCCGCGGAATCACGTTTTTGAGACATTTTTGACCTTTTTGTGACTTTTTTGACATCGTCCCGTGGTGTGACGTTTTTGAGGCATTTTTGACCTCATCCCGCGGTATGACGTTTTTGTGACATTTTTGACCTCATACCGCGGTATGACGTTTTTGTGATATTTTTGACTTCATACCGTGGTATGACTTTTTTGTGACATTTTTGACATCATCCCGCGGAATGACTTTTTGGTGAAATTTTTGACATCATCCCGCGGTATAACGTTTTTGTGACATTTTTGACCTTTTTGTGACATTTTTGACATGATCCCGTGGTGTGACGTTTTTGAGGCATTTTTGACCTCATCCCGCGGTATGACGTTTTTGAGGCATTTTTGACATCATACTGCGGAATGAAATTTTTATGACATTTTTGACATGATCCCGCGGTATGACGTTTTTGTGACATTTCTGACCTTTTTGTGACATTTTTACCTCATACCGCGGTATAACGTTTTTGTGAAATTTCTGACCTCATCCCGCGGTATGACCTTTTTGTGACATTTTTGACCTCATTCCGCGGTATGACGTTTTTGTGACATTTTTGACCTCATACCACGGAATGAAATTTTTGTGACATTTTTGACCTCATCCCGCGGTATGTCGTTTTTGTGACATTTTTTACCTCATACCGCGGTTTGACGTTTCTGTGACATTTTTGACCTCATCTGACGTTTTTGTGACATTTTTGACCTCATCCCGCGGTATGACGTTTTTGTGACATTTTTGACCTTATACCATGGTATGACGTTTTTGTGACATTTTTGACCTCATCCCGCGACATGACGTTTTTGTGACATTTTTGACCTCATCCCGCGATATGATGTTTTTGCCACATTTTTGACCTTTTTGTGCAAGTTTTGACATCATTCCGCGGTATGACGTTTTTGTGACATTTTTGACCTTTTTGTGACATTTTTGACATCATTCCGCAGTATGACGTTTTTGTGAAATTTTTGACCTTTTTGTGACATTTTTGACATCATCCCGCGGTATGACGTTTTTGAGGCATTTTTGACATCATACTGCGGTATGAAATTTTTGTGACATTTTTGACATCATCCCGCGGAATGACGTTTTTTTGACATTTTTGACATCATACTGTGGTATGAAATTTTTGTGACATTTTTGACATCATCCCGCGTTATGACGTTTTTGTGACATTTTTGACCTTTTTGTGACATCTTTGACATCATCCCGCAGTGTGACGTTTTTGAGGCATTTTTGATCTTTTTGTGACATTTTTGACATTATTCCGCGGTATGACGTTTTTGCGACATTTTTGACCTCATATGACGTTTTTGTGAAATTTTTGACTTCTTACCGCGGTATGACTTTTTTGTGACATTTTTGACATCATCCCGCGGTATGACTTTTTTGTGAAATTTTTGACATCATTCCGCGGTATGACGTTTTGGTGACATTTTTGACATCATCCCGCGGTATGATGTTTTTGTGACATTTCTGACCTCATACCGCAGTATCACGTTTTTGAGACATTTTTGACCTTTTTGTGACCTTTTTGACATCATAACGCCGTATGACGTTTTTGTGACATTTTTGACTTCATACCGCTTTATGACTTTTTTGTGACATTTTTGACCTTTTTGGAACATTTTTGACCTCATTCCGCGGTATGAAATTTTTGTGACATTTTTGACATCATCCCGCCGAATGACGTTTTTGTGACATTTTTGACCTCATTCCGTGGTATGACGTTTTTGCGACATTTTTGACCTCATACCGCGGTATGACGTTTTTGTGACTTTTGTGACATTTTTGACATCATCCCGCGGTATGACGTTTTTGTGAAATTGTTGACCTCATACCGGGGTGTGACGTTTTTGAGACATTTTTGACCTTTTTGTGACATTTTTGACATCATCCCGCGGTATGACGTTTTTGTGACATTTTTGACCTCATTCCGCAGTTTGACGTTTTTGTGACATTTTTGACCTCATCCTGCGATGTGACGTTTTTGTGACATTTTTGACATCATTCCACGGTATGACGTTTTTGTGACATTTTTGACATCATATCGTGGTATGCCGTTTTTGTGACATTTTTGACCTTTTTGTGACATTTTTGACATTATCCCGCCGTATGACGTTTTTGTGACATTTTTAACCTCATCCCGCGGTATGACGTTTTTGTGACATTTTTGACTTCATACCGCGGTATGACATTTTTGTGACATTTTTGAACTCATACCATGGCATGACGTTTTTGTGAAATTTTTGACCTTTTTGTGACCTGTTTGACCTCATCCCGCGCTATGACGTTTTTGTGACATTTTTGACCTCATTCCGCGGTATGACTATTATGTGACATTTTTGACCTTGTTTGTACATTTTTGATCTTTTTGTGACGTTTTTGACATGATTCCGCGGAATGACGTTTTTGTGATATTTTTTACCTCATACCGCGGTATGACGTTTTTGTGACATTTTTGACCTCTTTGTGACATTTTTGACATGATTCCGCGGTATGACGTTTTTGTGACATTTTAGACCTCATACCGCGGTATGACTTTTTTGTGAAATTTTTGACATTCCGCGGAATGACGTTTTTGTGACATTTTTGACCTTATACCGCAGTATATCGTTTTTGTGACATTTTTGACCTCATACCGCGGAGTGACGATTTTGAGAAATTTTTGACCTTTTTGTGACATTTTTGACGTCATTCCGCGGTATGACGTTTTTATGACATTTTTGACCTCATCCCGCGGTATGACGTTTTTGTCACATTTTTGATCTTTTTGTGACATTTTTGACCTTATACCAAGGTATGACGTTTTTGTGACATTTTTGACCTCATCCCGCGATATGACGTTTTTGTGACATTTTTGACCTCATCCCGCGATATGACGTTTTTGTTACATTTTTGACCTTTTTTTTTTAAATGTTTTACCCCATACTGCGTGATAACGTTTTTGTGAAATTTCTGACCTCATCCCGCGGTTTGACCTTTTTCTGAGATTTTTAACCTCATACCGTGGTATGATGTTTTTGTGACATTTTTTACCTCATCTGACGTTTTTGTGACATTTTTGACCTCATCCCGCGGAATGACGTTTTTGTGACATTTTTGACCTTCATACCGCGGTATTATTTTTATGTGACATTTTTGACCTTTTTGTGACATTTTTGACCTTTTTGTGACGTTTTTTACATGATTCCGCGGAATGACGTTTTTGTGAAATTTTTGACCTCATCCCGCTGTTTGACGTTTTTGGGACATTTTTGACCTTTTTGTGACATTTTTGACATGATTCTGCGGTATGACGATTTTGTGAAATTTGTGACCTCATCCCGCGCTATGACTTTTTTCTGAGATTTTTGACCTCAATTTTTGAGACATTTTTGACCTTTTTTTGACATTTTTGACATGATCCCGCGGTATGACGTTTTTATGACATTTTTGACCTGATCCCACGGTATGATGTTTTTGTGACATTTTTGACCTCATACCGCGGTATGACGTTTTTGTGACATTTTTGACCTCATACCGTGGTATGACGTTTTTGTGACATTTTTGAAATTTTTGTGACATTTTAGACCTCATACTGCGGTATTACGTTTTTGTGAAATTTTTGACTCAATCCCGCGGTATAACGTTTTTGTGCCATTTTTTACCTAATACCGCGGTATAAAGTTTTTGTGACATTTTTGACCTTTTTCTGACATTTTTGAACTCATACCGCGGAATGAAATTTTTATGACATTTTTGACATCCCGCGGTATGACGTTTTTGTGACATTTTTGACATCATCCCGCGGTATGACGTTTTTATCACATTTTTGACCTCATGCCGCGGTATGACGTTTTTGTGACATTTTTGACCTCATCCCGCGGTATGACGTTTTTATCACATTTTTGACCTCATGCCGCGGTATGACGTTTTTGTGACATTTTTGACCTCATCCCGCGGTATGACGTTTTCGTGACATTTTTGACATCATACCGCGGTAAGACGTTTTTCTGACATTTTTGACCTCATCCCGCGGAATGACGTTTTTGTGACATTTTTGACCTTTTTGTGACGTTTTTGACCTCATACCGCCGTATGACGTTTTTGTGACATTTTTGACTTCATACCGCGGTATGACATTTTTGTGACATTTTTGAACTCATACCATGGCATGACGTTTTTGTGAAATTTTTGACCTTTTTGTGACCTGTTTGACCTCATCCCGCGGTATGACGTTTTTGTGACATTTTTGACCTCATTCCGCGGTATGACTTTTATGTCACATTTTTGACCTTTTTTTGACATTTTTGACCTTTTTGTGACATTTTTGACATGATTCCGCGGAATGACGTCTTTGTGATATTTTTGACCTCATACCGCGGTATGACGTTTTTGTGACATTTTTGACCTTTTTGTGACATTTTTGACATGATTCCGCGGTATGACGTTTTTGTGACATTTTTGACCTCATACCGCGGTATGACTTTTTTGTGAAATTTTTGACATTCCGCGGTATGACGTTTTTGTGACATTTTTGACCTTATACTGCGGCATTACGTTTTTGTGATATTTTTGACTTCATCCCGCAGTATATCGTTTTTGAGACATTTTTGACCTTTTCGTGACATTTTTGACGACATTCCGCGGTATGACGTTTTTGTGACATTCTTGACATCATCCTGCCGTGTGACGTTTTTGTGACATTTTTGACCTTTTTGTGACATTTTTGACATCATCCCGCCGAATGACGTCTTTGAGGCATTATTGACCTTATCCCGCGGTAGGATGTTTTTGTGACATTTTTTACTTTTTTGTGACATTTTTGACCTCATACTGCGGTATAACGTTTTTGTGACATTTTTGACCTTTTTGTGACATTTTTGACATCATCCCGTGGTGTGACGTTTTTGAGGTATTTTTAACCGCACTCCGCGGTATGACGTTTTTGTGACATTTTTGACCTCATCCCGCGGTATGACGTTTTTGTGACATTTTTGACATCATTCCGCGGTATGACGTTTTTGAGACATTTTTGATCTTTTTATGACATTTTTGACATGATCCCGCGGTATGAGGTTTTTGTGACATTTTTGACCTTTTTGTGACATTTTTGACCTCATACCGCGGTATAACGTTTTTGTGAAATTTCTGACCTCATCCCGCGGTATGACCTTTTTCTGACATTTTTGACCTCATACCGCGGTATGAAATTTTTGAGACATTTTTGACCTTTTTATGACATTTTTGATATGATCCCGCGGTATGACGTTTTTGTGAAATTTTTGACCTCATACCGCGGAATGAAATTTTTGTGACATTTTTGAAATCATTCCGCAGAATGGCGTTTATGTGACATTTTTGACCTCATACCACGGTAAAACCTTTTTGTGACATTTTTGACCTCATCCCGCGGTGTGACATTTTTGAGACATTTATGACATTTTTGTGACATTTTTGACAACATTCCGCGGTATGACGTTTTTGTGACATTTTTGACCTCAGACTGCGGTATGACCTTTTTTGCGACATTTTTGACCTCATTCCGCGGAATGACGTATTTTTGACATTTTTGACCTCATACCGCGGTATGAAATATTTGTGACATTTTTGACCTCAGACCGCGGTATGACGTTTTTGTGAAATTTTTGACCTCATCCCGCGGTATGACCTTTTTCTGAGATTTTTGACTTCATACCGCGTTATTTCGTTTTTGAGACAGTTTTGACCTTTTTGTGCAAGTTTTGAAATCATTCCGCGGTATGACCTTTTTTTTAGCATTTTTGACCTTTTTGTGACATTTTTGAAATCATTCCGCAGAATGACGTTTATGTGACATTTTTGACCTCATACCGCGGTATAACGTTTTTGTGAAGTTTTTGACCTCATACCGCGGTGTGACATTTTTGAGACATTTTTGACCTTTTTGTGACATTTTTGACATCATCCCGCGGTATGACGTTTTTGAGACATTTTTGACATCATTGTGCGGAATGAAATTTTTGTGACATTTTTGACATCATCCCGCGGAATGACGTTTTTGAGACATTTTTGACATCATACTGCGGTATGACGTTTTTGTGACATTTTTGACAACATTCCGCGGCATGACATTTTTGTGACATTTTTGACCTCACACGGCGGTATGACGTTTTTGTGACATTTTTGACCTTTTTGTGACATTTTTGACCTCAAACCGTGGTATGAAGTCTTTGTGACATTTTTGACATCCAGCCGTATGACGTTTTTGTGACATTTTTGACCTCATACCGCGGTATGACGTTTTTGTGACTTTTGTGACGTTTTTGACCTCATCCCGCGGTATGACGTTTTTGTGACATCTTTGACCTTTTTGTGAATTTTTTTACATCATCCCGCCGTATGACTTTTTTGTGACATTTTTGACCTCATCCCGCGGTATGACGTTTTTGTGACATTTTTGACCTCATCCCGCGGAATCACGTTTTTGAGACATTTTTGACCTTTTTGTGACTTTTTTGACATCGTCCCGTGGTGTGACGTTTTTGAGGCATTTTTGACCTCATCCCGCGGTATGACGTTTTTGTGACATTTTTGACCTCATACCGCGGTATGACGTTTTTGTGATATTTTTGACTTCATACCGTGGTATGACTTTTTTGTGACATTTTTGACATCATCCCGCGGAATGACTTTTTGGTGAAATTTTTGACATCATCCCGCGGTATGACGTTTTTGTGAAATTTTTGACATCTTCCCGCCGTATTACGTTTTTGTGACATTTTTGACCTCATTCCGCGGTATGACTTTTATGTGACCTTTTTTTACCTTTTTTTGACATTTTTGACCTTTTTGTGACGTTTTTGACATGATTCCGCAGAATGACGTTTTTGTGATATTTTTGACCTCATACCGCGGTATGACGTTTTCGTGACATTTTTGACTTTTTTGTGACATTTTTGACATGATTCCGCGGTATGACGTTTTTGTGACATTTTAGACCTCAAACCGCGGTATGACTTTTTTGTGAAATTTTTGACATTCCGCGATATGACGTTTTTGTGACATTTTTGACCTTATACCGCGGTATTACGTTTTTGTGATATTCTTGACTTCATCCCGCAGTATATCGTTTTTGTGACATTTTTGACCTCATACCAGGGAGTGAGGATTTTGAGACATTTTTGACCTTTTTGTGACATTTTTGACGACATTCCGCGGTATGACGTTTCTGTGACATTCTTGACATCATCCTGCCGTGTGACGTTTTTGTGACATTTTTGACCTTTTTGTGACATTTTTGACATCATACTGCGGTATAACGTTTCCCAGCATTTGACCTTTGTGACATTTTTGACATCATCCCGTGGTGTGACGTTTTTTGAGGCATTTTAAACTCACTCGCGGTATGACGATTTGTGACATTTTTGACCTCATCACCTTGTTATGACGTTTTGTGACATTTTTGACATCATTCCGCGGTATGGCGTTCCACAGACATTTTGATCTTTGCCGAGCATTTTTGACATGATCCATGATGTGGCGTTTTTGTGACATTTTTGACCTTTTGACCTTTTTGACCTCATACACGGTATAGCGTTTTTGTGAAATTCTGACCTCATCCCGCGGTATAGCGTTTTTCAACGTGCAACTCATCTTTGGGTACCAAATGCACTGAAGTGGTTGATTTGGGCGTTCGACGCAGTCCGCGTTGGTATGGCGTTTTTGTGACACTGACCTCATACGCGGAATGAAATTTTGTGACATTTTTGACCTCATACCGCGGTATAACGTTTCTGTGAAATTTTTGACCTCATCTGACGTTTTTGTGACTGTTTTGACCTCATCTCGCGGAATGACGTTTTCGTTACATTTTTGACCTCAAACTGCGGTATGATGTTTTTGTGACATTTTTGACCTTATATCACGGTATGACGTTTTTGTGACATTTTTGACCTCATCCCGCGATATGACGTTTTTGTGACATTTTTGACCTCATCCCGCGATATTTTTTTGTGACATTTTTGACCTCATCCCACGGTATGACGTTTTTGTGACATTTTTGACCTCATCCCGCGATCTGACGTTTTTTCGACATTTTTGACCTTTTTGTGCAAGTTTTGACATCATTCCGCGGTATGACGTTTTTGTGACATTTTTGACCTTTTTGTGACATTTTTGACATCATTCCGCAGTATGATGTTTTTGTGAAATTTTTGACCTTTTTGTGACATTTTTGAGATCATACTGTGGTATGAAATATTTGTGACATTTTTTACATCATCCCGCGGTATGACATTTTTGTGACATTTTTGAGAACATTCCGCGGTATGACATTTTTGTGACATTTTTGACCTCAGACTGCGGTATGACCTTTTTCTTGACATTTTTGACCTCATACCGCGGAATGACCTTTTTCTGAGATTTTTGACCTCATACCGCGTTATTTCGTTTTTTTTAGCATTTTTGACCTTTTTGTGACATTTTTGAAATCATTCCGCAGAATGACGTTTATGTGACATTTTTGACCTCATACCGCGGTATAACGTTTTTGTGAAGTTTTTGACCTCATACCGCGGTGTGACATTTTTGAGACATTTTTGACCTTTTTGTGACATTTTTGACATCATCCCGCGGAATGACATTTCTGTGACATTTTTGACAACATTCCGCGGTGTGACGTCTTTGTGACATTTTTGACCTCAGACTGCGGTATGACCTTTTTTGCGACATTTTTGACCTCATTCCGCGGAATGACGTTTTTTTGACATTTTTGACCTCATACCGCGGTATGAAATTTTTCTGAGATTTTTGACCTCATACCGCGTTATTTCGCTTTTGAGACAGTTTTGACCTTTTTGTGCAAGTTTTGACATCATTCCGCGGTATGACCTTTTTTTTAGCATTTTTGACCTTTTTGTGACATTTTTGAAATCATTCCGCAGAATGACGTTTATGTGACACTTTTGACCTCATACCGCGGTGTGACATTTTTGAGACATTTTTGACCTTTTTGTGATATTTTTGACATCATCCCGCGGTATGACATTTTTGTGACATTTTTGACAACATTCTGCGGTATGACGTTTTTGTGACATTTTTGACCTCAGACTGCGGTATGACCTTTTTTGCGACATTTTTGACCTCATTCCGCGGAATGACGTTTTTGTGACATTTTTGACCTTATTATGACGTTGTTGACCTCATACCGCGGTCTGACGTTTATGTGACAATTTTGACCTCATACCGCGGTTTGACGTTTTTGTGAAATTTTTGACATCATCCCGCGGTATGACGATTTTGTGACATTTTTGACATACTGCGGTATGACATTTTTGTGACATTTTTGACATCATACCGCGGTATGACGTTTTTGTGACATTTTTGACATCATACTGCGGTATGAAACTTTTGTGACATTTTTGACATCATCCCGCGGTATGACGTTTTTGTGACATTTTTGACAACATTCCGCGTCATGATGTTTTTGTGACATTTTTGACCTCACACCGCGGTATGACTTTTTTGTTACATTTTTGACCATTTTTTGACATTTTTGACCTCATACCGTGGAATGAAGTTTTTGTGACATTTTTGACATCATCCCGCAGTATGATGTTTTTGTGACATTATTGACAACAATCCGCGGCATGACGTTTTTGTGACATTTTTGACATCATTCTGCGGTATGACCTTTTTTAGAATTTTTTTACCTTTTTATGACATTTTTGACATGATCCCGCGCAATGACGTTTTTGTCACATTTTTGACCTCTAACCGCTGTATGACTTTTTTGTGAAATTTTTGACATCATTCCGCGGTATGAGGTTATTGTGACATTTTTGACCTCATCCCGCGGTAAGACTTTTTTGTGAAATTTTTGACATCATTCCGCGGTATGAGGTTATTGTGACATTTTTGACCTCATACAGCGGTATGACGTTTTTGCGACATTTTTGACCTTTTTGTGACATTTTTGACCTCATACCGCTGTATGACTTTTTTGTTACATTTTTGACCTTTTTGTGACATTTTTGACCTCATACCGTGGAATGAAGTTTTTGTGACATTTTTGACATCATCCCGCCAAATGACGTTTTTGCGACAATTTTGACCTCATACCGCGATATGACGTTTTTGTGACTTTTGTGACGTTTTGGAACTCATACCGCGGTATGATGTTTTTTTCACATTTTTGACGTCATACCGTGGTATGACGTTTTTGTGACATTTTGACCTCATCCCGCGGTATGAAATTTTTGTGACATTTTTGACATCATCCCGCAGTATGATGTTTTTGTGACATTATTGACAACATTCCGCGGCATGACATTTTTGTGACATTTTTGACATCATTCTGCGGTATGACATTTTTGAGAAATTTTTTATCTTTTTATGACATTTTTGACATGATCCCGCGGTAAGACTTTTTTGTGAAATTTTTGACATCATTCCGCGGTATGAGGTTATTGTGACATTTTTGACCTCATACAGCGGTATGACGTTTTTGCGACATTTTTGACCTTTTTGTGACATTTTTGACCTCATACCGCGGAATGAAATTTTTGAGACATTTTTGACCTTTTTATGACATTTTCGACATGATCCCGCGGTATGACTTTTTTGTGAAATTTTTGACCTTTTTGTGACATTTTTGACATGATTCCGCGGTATGACGTCTTTGTGACATTTTTGACCTCAAACCGCGGTATGAAATTTTTGTGACATTTTTGACATCATCCCGCAGTATGACGTTTTTGTGACATTATTGACAACATTCCGCGGCATGACGTTTTTGTGACATTTTTGACCTCATACCGCGGTATGACGTTTTTGTGACTTTTGTGACATTTTTGACCTCATACCACGGTATAACGTTTTTGTGACATTTTTGACCTCTTTGTGACATTCTTTACATGATTCCGCGGTATGACGTTTTTGTGACATTTTTGACCTCATACCGCGGTATGACGTTTTTGTGACTTTTGTGACATTTTTGACCTCATCCCGCGGTATAACGTATTTGCGACAGTTTTGACCTCATACCGCGGTATGACGTTTTTGTGACTTTTGTGACATTTTTGACCTCATACCGCTATATGACGTTTTTGTGATATTTTTGACCTCATACCACGGTATGACGTTTTTGTGACATTTTTGACCTTTTTGTGATATTTCTTACCTCATACCGTGGTATAACGTTTTTGTGACATTTTTGACCTCATACGGCGGTATGACGTTTTTGTGACATTTTTGACCTCATACCGCGGGATGAATTTTTTGTGACATTTTTGACCTCATCCCGCTGTATTGCGTTTTTGTGACATTATTGACCTTTTTGTGACATTTTTGACATGATTCCGCGGTATGACGTCTTTGTGACATTTTTGACCTCAAACCGCGGTATGAAATTTTTGTGACATTTTTGACATCATCCCGCAGTATGACGTTTTTGTGACATTATTGACAACATTCCGCGGCATGACGTATTTGTGACATTTTTGACCTCATACCGCGGTATGACGTTTTTGTGACTTTTGTGACATTTTTGACCTCATCGTATAACGTTTTTGTGACATTTTTTGTGACATTTTTGACCTCATACCGCGGTATGACGTTTTCGTGACGTTTTTGACCTCATACAGCGGTATGACGTATTTGCGACAGTTTTGACCTCATACCGCGGTATGACGTTTTTGTGACTTTTGTGACATTTTTGACCTCATTCCGCGGTATGACATTTTTGACCTTTTTGTGACATTTTTTACATGATTCCGCGGTATGACGTTTTTGTGACATTTTTGACCTCATACCGCGGGATGAATTTTTTGTGACATTTTTGACCTCATCCCGCTGTATTGCGTTTTTGTGACATTATTGACCTTTTTGTGACACTTTTTACATGATTCCGCGGTATGACGTTTTTGTGACATTTTTGACCTCATACCGCGGTATGACGTTTTTGTGACATTTTTGACCTCATCCCGCAGTATTACGTTTTTGTGACATTATTGACAACATTCCGCGGCATGACGTTTTTGTGACATTTTTGACCTCATACCGCGGTATGACCATTTTTGCGACATTTTGTACCTTATACCGCGGTATGACGTTTTTGTGACATTTTTGACCTCATACCGCGGTATAACGTTTTTGTGACATTTTTGACCTTTTTGTGATATTTCTGACCTCATACCGTGGTATAACGTTTTTGTGACATTTTTGACCTCATACCGCGGTATAAAGTTTTTGTGACATTTTTGACCTCATGCCGCGGTATGACGTGTTCGTGACATTTTTGACCTCAAACCGCGATATCACGTATTTGCGACAGTTTTGACCTCATACCGCGGTATGACGTTTTTGTGACTTTTGTGACGTTTTTGACCTCATACCGCGGTATGATATTTTTGACCTTTTTGTGACATTTTTTACATGACTCCGCGGTATGACGTTTTTGTGACATTTTTGACCTCATACCGCGGTATGACGTTTTTGTGACATTTTTGGCCTCATACCGCGGTATGACGTATTTGCGACAGTTTTGACCTTTTTGTGATATTTCTTACTTCATACCGTGGTATAACGTTTTTGTGACATTTTTGACCTCATACGGCGGTATGACGTTTTTGTGATATTTTTGACCTCATACCGCGGGATGAATTTTTTGTGACATTTTTGACCTCATCCCGCTGTATTGCGTTTTTGTGACATTATTGACCTTTTTGTGACATTTTTGACATGATTCCGCGTTATGACGTCTTTGTGACATTTTTGACCTCAAACCGCGGTATGAAATTTTTGTGACATTTTTGACATCATCCCGCAGTATGACGTTTTTGTGACATTATTGACAACATTCCGCGGCATGACGTATTTGTGACATTTTTGACCTCATACCGCGGTATGACGTTTTTGTGACTTTTGTGACCTTTTTCACCTCATCGTATAACGTTTTTGTGACATTTTTTGTGACATTTTTGACCTCATACCGCGGTATGACGTTTTCGTGACGTTTTTGACCTCATACAGCGGTATGACGTATTTGCGACAGTTTTGACGTCATACCGCGGTATGACGTTTTTGTGACTTTTGTGACATTTTTGACCTCATTCCGCGGTATGACATTTTTGACCTTTTTGTGACATTTTTTACATTATTCCGCGGTATGACGTTTTTGTGACATTTTTGACCTCATACCGCTATATGACGTTTTTGTGATATTTTTGACCTCATACCACGGTATGACGTTTTTGTGACATTTTTGACCTTTTTGTGATATTTCTTACCTCATACCGTGGTATAACGTTTTTGTGACATTTTTGACCTCATACGGCGGGATGAATTTTTTGTGACATTTTTGACCTCATACCGCGGTATGACGTATTTGCGACAGTTTTGACCTCATACCGCGGTATCACGTTTTTGAGACATTTTTGACCAATTTGTGACATTTTTCACATCATCCCGCGGTATGACGTTTTCGTAAAATTTTTGACCTCATACCACGGTATAACGTTTTTGTGACATTTTTGACCTTTTTGTGACATTTTTTACATGATTCCGCGGTATGACGTTTTTGTGACATTTTTGACCTCAAAAACGTCATACCGCGATATGTGACATTTTTTACCTTTTTGTGACATTTTTGACATGATTTCGCGGTATGACGTTTTTGCGACATTTCATGACCTCAACCCGCGGTGTGACGTTTTTGTGACATTTTTGACCTTATGCCGCGGTATGACTTTTCTGTGAAATTTTTCACATCATTCCGCGGTATGACGTTTTTGTGACATTTTTGACCTCATACCGCGGTATGACGTTTTTGTGATATTTTTCAGTTTTTGTGACATTTTTGACACCATCCCGCGGTATGACGTTTTTGTGACATTTTTGACCTCATTCCGCGGTATGACGTTTTTGTGAAATTTTTGACCTCATACCACGGTATGACGTTTTTGTGACATTTTTGACCTTTTTGTGATATTTCTGACCTCATACCGTGGTATAACGTTTTTGAGACATTTTTGACCTCATACGGCGGTATGACGTTTTTGTGACATTTCATGACCTCATCCCGCGGTGTGACGTTTTTGTGACATTTTTGACCTTTTTGTGACATTTTTTACATGATTCCGCGGTATGACGTTTTTGTGAAATTTTTGACCTCATACCGCGGTATGACGTTTTTGTGACATTTTTGACATGATTTCGCGGTATGACGTTTTCGCGACATTTCATGACCTCATCCCGCGGTGTGACGTTTTTGTGACATTTTTGACCTTATGCCGCGGTATGACTTTTCTTTGAAATTTTTCACATCATTCCGCGGAATGACGTTTTTGTGACATTTTTGACCTCATCCCGCGGTATAACGTTTTTGTGACATTTTTGACCTCATACCGCGGTATGACATTTTAGTGACGTTTTTGACCTCATTCCGCGGTATTACATTTTTGACCTTTTTGTGACATTTTTTACATGATTCCACGGTATGACGTTTTTGTGACATTTTTGACCTCATACCGCGGTATGACGTTTTTGTGACATTTTTGACCTCATTCCACGGTATGACGTATTTGCGACAGTTTTGACCTCATACCGCGGTATGACGTTTTTGTGAATTTTGTGACGTTTTTGACCTCATACCGCGGTATCACGTTTTTGTGACTTTTGTGACGTTTTTGACCTCATACCGCAGTATGACGTTTTTGTGACATTTTTGACCTCATACCGCGGTATCACGTTTTTGAGACATTTTTGACCTATTTGTGACATTTTTGACCTCATACCGCGGTGTGACGTTTTTGTGACATTTTTGAGTTTTTGTGACATTTTTGACCTCATATGACATTTTTTGCGACATTTTTGACCTCATACCGCGGTATGATGTTTTTGTGACATTTTTCACCTCATACCGCGGTATAACGTTTTTGTGACATTTTTGACCTTTTTGTGATAATCTGACCTCATTCCGTGGTATAACGTTTTTGTGACATTTTTGACCTCACACCGCGGTATGACGTTTTTGTGACATTTTTGACCTCATCCCGCGGTCTAAAGTTTTTGTGACATTTTTGACCTCATGCCGCAGTATGACGTGTTCGTGACGTTTTTGACCTCAAACCGCGGAATGACGTATTTGCGACAGTTTTGACCTCATACCGCGGTATGACGTTTTTGTGACTTTTGTGACGTTTTTGACCTCATACCACGGTATAACGTTTTTGTGACATTTTTGACCTTTTTGTGACATTTTTTACATGATTCCGCGGTATGACGTATTTGCGACAGTTTTGACCTCATACCACGGGATGACGTTTTTGTGACTTTTGTGACATTTTTGACCTCAGACCACGGTATAACGTTTTTGTGACATTTTTGACCTTTTTGTGACATTTTTGACATGATTTCGCGGTATGACGTTTTCGCGACATTTCATGACCTCATCCCGCGGTGTGACGTTTTTGTGACATTTTTGACCTTATACCGTGGAATGATGTGAAAAATTTCAAAGAAAAGTCATACCGCGGCATGACGTTTTTGTGACATTTTTGACCTCATCCCGCGGTATAACGTTTTTGTGACATTTTTGACCTCATACCGCGGTATGACATTTTAGTGACGTTTTTGACCTCATTCCGCGGTATTACATTTTTGACCTTTTTGTGACATTTTTTACATGATTCCACGGTATGACGTTTTTGTGACATTTTTGACCTCATACCGCGGTATGACGTTTTTGTGACATTTTTGACCTCATTCCACGGTATGACGTATTTGCGACAGTTTTGACCTCATACCGCGTTATGACGTTTTTGTGAATTTTGTGACGTTTTTGACCTCATACCGCGGTATCACGTTTTTGTGACTTTTGTGACGTTTTTGACCTCATACCGCGGTATGACGTTTTTGTGACATTTTTGACCTCATACCGCGGTATCACGTTTTTGAGACATTTTTGACCTATTTGTGACATTTTTGACCTCATACCGCGGTGTGACGTTTTTGTGACATTTTTGAGTTTTTGTGACATTTTTGACCTCATACCGCGGTATGACATTTTTTGCGACATTTTTGACCTCATACCGCGGTATGATGTTTTTGTGACATTTTTCACCTCATACCGCGGTATAACGTTTTTGTGACATTTTTGACCTTTTTGTGATAATCTGACCTCATTCCGTGGTATAACGTTTTTGTGACATTTTTGACCTCACACCGCGGTATGACGTTTTTGTGACATTTTTGACCTCATCCCGCGGTCTAAAGTTTTTGTGACATTTTTGACCTCATGCCGCAGTATGACGTGTTCGTGACGTTTTTGACCTCAAACCGCGGAATGACGTATTTGCGACAGTTTTGACCTCATACCGCGGTATGACGTTTTTGTGACTTTTGTGACGTTTTTGACCTCATACCACGGTATAACGTTTTTGTGACATTTTTGACCTTTTTGTGACATTTTTTACATGATTCCGCGGTATGACGTATTTGCGACAGTTTTGACCTCATACCACGGGATGACGTTTTTGTGACTTTTGTGACATTTTTGACCTCAGACCACGGTATAACGTTTTTGTGACATTTTTGACCTTTTTGTGACATTTTTTACATGATTCCGCGGTATGACGTTTTTGTGACATATTTTACCTCACACCGCGGTATGACGTTTTTGTGACATTTTTTACCTTTTTGTGACATTTTTGACATGATTTCGCGGTATGACGTTTTTGCGACATTTCATGACCTCATCCCCGCGTCATGACGTTTTTGTGACATATTTTACCTCACACCGCGGTATGACTTTTTTGTTACATTTTTGACCTTTTTGTGACATTTTTGACCTCATACCGTGGAATGAAGTTTTTGTGACATTTTTGACATCATCCCGCCAAATGACGTTTTTGCGACATTTTTCTACCTCATCCCGCGATATGACGTTTTTGTGACTTTTGTGACGTTTTTGAACTCATACCGCGGTATGATGTTTTTTTCACATTTTTGACGTCATACCGCGGTATGACGTTTTTGTGACATTTTGACCTCATCCCGCGGTATGGCGTTTTTGTGACATTTTTGACATCATACCGCGGTATGACGTTTTTGTGACATTTTTGACCTCATACCACGGTATGACGTTTTTGTGACATTTTCTACCTTTTTGTGATATTTCTGACCTCATACCGTGGTATGACGTTTTTGTGACATTTTTGACCTCATCCCGCGGTAAAACTTTTTTGGGAAATTTTTGACATCATTCCGCGGTATGAGGTTGTTGTGACATTTTTGACCTCATACAGCGGTATGACGTTTTTGCAACATTTTTGACCTTTTTGTGACATTTTTGACCTCATACAGCGGTATGAAATTTTTGAGAAATTTTTGACCTTTTTATGACATTTTTGACATGATCCCGCGGTATGACGTTTTTGTGAAATTTTTGACCTTTTTGTTACATTTTTGACATGATTCCGCGGTACGACGTCTTTGTGACATTTTTGACCTCAAACCGCGGTATGAAATTTTTGTGACATTTTTGACATCATCCCGTAGTATGACATTTTTGTGACATTATTGACAACATTCCGCGGCATGACGTTTTTGTGACATTTTTGACCTCATTCCGCGGAATGACGTTTTTGTGAAATTTTTGACCTCATAACGCGGTATGACGTTTTCGTGACATGTTTGACCTCATCCCGCGGTATGATGTTTTTGTGACATTTTTGACCTCATCCCGCGGTATCACGTTTTTGAGACATTTTTGACCTTTTTGTGAGATTTTTCACATCATCCCGCGGTGTGACGTTTTTGAGGCATTTTTGACCTCATACCACGGTATGACGTTTTTGCGACATTTTTGACCTTTTTGTGACCTATTTGTGACATTTTTGATATCATCCCGCGGTGTGACGTTTTTGAGGCATTTTTGACCTCATCCCGCGGTATGACGTTTTTGTAACATTTTTGACCTCATACCGCGGTATGACGTTTTTGCCACATTTTTGACCTTTTTGTGACGTTTTTGACCTCATAACGCGGTATGACGTTTTTGTGACATTTTTGACCTCATACCGCGCGGTATGACGTTTTTGTGACTTTTGTGACGTTTTTGACCTCATACCGCAGTATGTCGTTTTTGTGACATTTTTGACTTCATCCCGTGGTATGAAGTTTTTGTGACATTTTTGACCTCACACCGCGGTATCACGTTTTTGAGACATTTTTTACCTTTTTGTGACATTTTTGACATCATCCCGCGGTATGACGTTTTTGAGCCATTTTTGACCTCATCCCGCGGTATGACGTTTTTGTGACATTTTTAACCTCATCTGACGTTTTTGAGACATTTCTGACATCATAACGTGGTATGACGTTTTTATGACATTTTTGACCTCATCCCGCGGATTGACGTTTTTGTGACATTTTTGATCTTTTTGTGACATTTTTGACCTTCTACCACGGTATGACGTTGTTGTGACATTTTTGACCTCATCCCGCGATATGACGTTTTTGTGACATTTTTGACCTCATCCCACGGTATGACGTTTTTGTGACATTTTTGGCCTCATCCCGCGATATGATGTTTTTGCAACATTTTTGACCTTTTTGTGCATGTTTTGACATCATTCCGCGGTGTGACGTTTTTGAGACATTTTTGACCTTTTTATGACATTTTTGACATCATCCCACTGAATGACGTTTTTGAGGCATTTTTGACATCATACTGCGGAATGAAATTTTTGTGACATTTTTTACATCATCCCGCCGTATGACGTTTTTGTGACATTTTTGACCTTTTTGTGACATTTTTTACCTCAGACCGCGGTATGACGTTTTTGTGACATTTTTGACATGATTCCGCGGTATGACGTTTTTGTGACATTTTTGACAACATACTGCGGTATGAAATTTTTGTGACATTTTTGACATCATCCAGCGGTATGACGTTTTTGAGGAATTTTTGACCTCATCCAGCGGTATAATGTTTTTGTGACATTTTTGACCTCATCCCCCGGTATGAGTCTTTTGTGACATTTTTGACCTCATCCCGCGGTATGACGTTTTTGTGACATTTTTGACCTCATACAGCGGTATGACGTTTTTGTGACATTTTTGACATGATTCCGCGGTATGACGTTTTTGAGGAATTTTTGACCTCATCCTGCGGTATGACGTTATTGTGAAATTTTTGACCTCATACCGCGGTATGACGTTTTTGTGACATTTTTGACATCATCCAGCAGTATGACGCTTTTGAGGAATTTTTGACCTCATCCTGCGGTATGACGTTATTGTGACATTTTTGACCTCATACCGCGGTACGACGTTTTTGTGACATTTTTTACCTTTTTGTGACATTTTTGACATCATCCCGCGGTTTGACGTTTTTGAGGCATTTTTGACCTCATACTGCGGTATAACGTTTTTCTGAAATTTTTGACCTCATCCCGCGGTATGACCTTTTTCTGAGATTTTTGACCTCATACCGTGGTATGACGTTTTTGTGACATTTTTGACCTCATATGACGTTTTTGTGACATTTTTGACCTCATCCCGCGGTATGAGTTTTTTGTGACATTTTTGACCTCATCCCGCGGTATGACGTTTTTGTGACATTTTTGACCTCACACCGCGGTATGAAATTTTTGTGACATTTTTGACCTCATCCCCCGGTATGAGTTTTTTGTGACATTTTTGACCTCATCCCGCGGTATGACGTTTTTGTGACATTTTTGACCTCATACCGCGGTATGAAATTTTTGTGACATTTTTGACATCATCCAGCAGTATGACGCTTTTGAGGAATTTTTGACCTCATCCTGCGGTATGACGTTATTGTGACATTTTTGACCTCATACCGCGGTGTGACGTTTTTGAGGCATTTTTGACCTCATACTGCGGTATAACGTCTTTGTGAAATTTTTGACCTCATCCCGCGGTATGACCTTTTTCTGAGATTTTTGACCTCATACCGTGGTATGACGTTTTTGTGACATTTTTGACCTCATATGACGTTTTTGTGACATTTTTGACCTCATCCCGCGGTATGACGTTATTGTGACATTTTTGACCTCATCCCGCGGTATGACGTTTTTGTGACATTTTTGACCTCATCCCGCGGTATGACGTTTTTGTGACATTTTTGACATGATTCCGCGGTATGACGTTTTTGTGACATTTTTGACCTCATCCTGCGGTATGACGTTTTTGTGACATCAAGGTATCAAGGTATCAAGGTATCAAGGAATCTTTATTATCCCCGTGGGGCAAATCCTTCTACAGCCTGCAGATCCACAATCATCAATCACAACAAACACGAAGCACAGACACCAACAGGAAGAAGTAAAATAGGACAAACAGATTAGTAAGTCACTTGTTTAAAAGGGCAATAGCAGCAGGGACAAAGAATGTTTGAGCCGATTTGTCCTGCACCTTGGCAGGATGTACCTGCGGCCTGACGGAAGCAGCACAAACACACCAGCCAAGGGGTGGCTCTGGTCACCAAGGAGTGAGTGGGCCTTATTTATGGTTCTGAGCCCATGTACATCACAGAGATTGTTGAGGTTAATACCTGCGATTTTGCTGCATACTCTCACTATACCCTGTAATTTGTTTTTGTTTTTAAGTGAAAGTAAGCTGTACCAGCAGATAAAAGAAAAGGTTAAAACAGACTCAATAAAACAAGAATAAAACATTTTCATAAAAGTACTATCAACGTTAAAACTCTGCAGTTTCCTATAAAAATACATGCGTTGATGCGCCTTCTTCCACACAGCCTCAACATGAAAGTCGAAGGACAGCTTGTCATCTATAATAGTGCCGAGATATTTATACGTCTGGACCCGCTCAACGGCTTGAACATTTTTGAATTCATACCAAGGTATGACTTTTTTGTGACATTTTTTACATCGTGCCATGGTATGCCGTTTTTGTGACATTTTGGACCTTTTTTATGACATTTTTTACATTATCCCGCCATATGACATTTTTGTGACATTTTTGACCTCATCCCGCGGTAAGACGTTTTTCTGACATTTTAAACATGATTCCGCGTTATGACGTTTTTGTGACATTTTTGACCTCATACCGCGGTATGACGTTTTTGTGACATTTTTGACCTCATCCCGCGGTATAACGTTTTTGTGAAATTTTTGACCTCATACCGCGGTATGACGTTTTTGTGACATTTTTAACATCATCCCGCCGTTTGACGTTTTTGTGACATTTTTGACATCATCCCGCGGTATGACGTTTTTGTGACATTTTTGACCTCATTCCGTGGTATGACGTTTTTGTGACTTTTTTGACGTGTTTGACCTCATACCGCGGTATGATATTTTTGTAACATTTTTGACCTCATACCGCGGTATGACGTTTTTGTGACTTTTTGTGACATTTTTGACCTCATACCGCGGTATGACGTTTTCGTGACATTTTTGATCTTTTTATGACATTTTTGACATGATCCCGCGGTATGACGTTTTTGTGACATTTTTGTGACAATTTTTACATGATTCCGCGGTATGACGTTTTTGTGACATTTTTGACCTCATACCGCGGTATGAGGTTTTTGTTACATTTTTGACATCATCCCGCGGTATGACGTTTTTGTGACATTTTGGACCTCATACAGCGGTATGACGTTTTTGTGACATTTTTGACCTTTTTGTGACATTTTTGACCTCATACAGCGGGATGAGGTCAAAAATGTCGCAAATACGTCATTCCGCGGTATGACGTTTTTGTGACATCTTTGACCTCATATCGCGGTATCACGTTTTTGAGACATTTTTGACCTTTTGTGACATCATCCCGTGGTGTGACGTTTTTGAGGCATTTTTGACCTCATCCCGCGGTATGACGTTTTTTTGACATTTTTGACCTCATACCGCGGTATTACGTTTTTGTGACATTTTTGACCTCATACCGCGGAATGACGTTTTTGTGACTTTTTTGACGTGTTTGACCTCATACCGCGGTATGACGTTTTTGTGACATTTTTGACCTCAAACCGCGGTTTGACGTTTTTGTGACATTTTTGCCCTCACACCGCGGTATGACGTTTTTGTGACTTTTTGTGACATTTTTGACCTCATGCCGCGGTATGACGTTTTTGTGACATTTTTGACTTCATACCGCGATATGACGTTTTTGAGACATTTTTGATCTTTTTATGACATTTTTGACATGATCCCGCGGTATGACGTTTTTGTGACATTTTTGTGACATTTTTGACTTTTTTGTGACATTTTTTACCTCATCCCGCGGAATAACGTTTTTGTGACATATTTGACCTCATACCGCGGTATGACGTTTTCGTGACGTTTTTGATCTCATACCGCAGTATGACGTTTTTGTGACATTCTTGACCTTTTTGTGACATTTTTGACATGATTCCGCGGTGTGACGTTTTTGTGACATTTTTGACCTCATACCGCGGTATGACGTTTTTGTGACTTTTGTGTCGTTTTTGACCTCATACCGCGGTATGACATTTTTGTGACATTTTTGACCTCATACCGCGCTATGACGTTTTTGTGACATTTTTTACCTTTTTGTGACATTTTTGACATCATTCCGCGGTATGACGTTGATGTGACAATTTTTACCTCAGACTGCGGTATGACGTTTTTGTCAAATTTTTGACCTCATACCGCGGTATGACGTTTTTGTGACATTTTTGACCCCATACCGCGGTATTAAAATTTTGTGAAATTTTTTACCTCATACCGCGGTATTGCGTTTTTTTGACATTTTTGACATCATACTGCGGTATGAAATTTTTCTGACATTTTTGACATCATCCCGCGGTATGACGTTTTTGTGACATTTTTCACAACATTTCGCGGCATGACGTTTTTGTGACATTTTTGACCTCATACCGCGGTCTGACCTTTTTTGCGACATTTTTTACCTAATACCGTGGTATGACGTTTTTGTGAATTTTTTGACCTCATACCGCGGTATAACGTTTTTGTGGCATTTTTTGACCTTTTTGTAACATTTTTTACATGACTCCGCGGTATGACGTTTTTGTGACAATTTTGGCCTCATACCGCGGTAAGACGTTTTTCTGACATTTTTGACATTGTCCAGCGGTATGACGTTTTTTTGACATTTTTGAAATCATTCCGCGGCATGAAGTTTTTGTGACATTTTGGACCTCATACAGCGGTATGACGTATTTGCGACATTTTTGACCTCATCCCGCGGTATGACGTTTTTGTGACTTTTGTGACGTTTTTGACCTCATCACACGATATGACGTTTTTGCGACATTTTAGACCTCATACCGCTTTATGACTTTTTTGTGACATTTTTTACCTTTTTGTGACATTTTTGACATCATTCCGCAGTATGACGTTTTGAGGCATTTTTGACATCATACTGCGGTATGAAGTTTTTGAGACATTTTTGACCTCATACCGCGGTATGCCGTTTTTGTGAAATTTTTGACCTCATACCGCGGTGTGACGTTTTTGATACATTTTTGACCTTTTTGTGACATTTTTGACATCATCCCGCGGTATGACGTTTTGAGGCATTTTTGACATCATACTGCGGTATGAAATTTTTGTGAGATTTTTGACATCATCCCGCGGTATGACGTTTTTGTGACATTTTTGACATCATCCCGCGGTATGACGTTTTTGTGACATTTTTGACATCATTCCGCGGTATGACGTTTTTGTGACATTTTGGACCTCATACAGCGGTATGACGTTTTTGTGAAATTTTTACCTTTTTGTGACATTTTTGACCTCATACCACGGAATCACGTATTTGCGACATTTTTGACCTCATCCCGCGGTATGACGTTTTTGTGACATTTTTGACATCATCCCGCGGTATGACGTTTTTGTGACATTTTTGACATCATCCTGCGGTATGACGTTTTTGTGAAATTTTTGACCTCATACCGCGGTATGACGTTTTTGAGACATTTTTGACCTTTTTATGACATTTTTGACATCATTCCGCGGTGTGACGTTTTTGAGACATTTTTGACCTTTTTGTGACATTTTTGACCACATCCCACGATATGACGTTTTTGTGACATTTTTGACGTCATCCCGCGGAATGACGTTTTTTTTGACATTTTTGACATCATTCCGCGGTATAACGTTTTTGCGACAGTTTTGACCTTTTTGTGCATGTTTTGACATGATTCCGCGGTATGACGTTTTTGTGACATTTTTGACCTCATACCGCGGTATGACGTTTTTGTGACATTTTTGACCTTTTTGTGACATTTTTGACATGATTCTTCGGTATGACGTTTTTGTGACATTTTTGACCTCATTCCGCGGTGTAACGTTTTTGTGAAATTTCTGACCTCATCCCGCGGAATGACTTTTTTCTGAGATTTTTGACCTCAATTTTTGAGACATTTTTGACCTTTTTATGACATTTTTGACATGATCCCGCGGTATTAAGTTTTTTTGACATTTTTGACCTTTTTGTGACATTTTTGACATGATTCCGCGGTATGATGTTTTTGTGTCATTTTTGACCTTTTTGTGACATTTTTGACCTCATATGACGGTATGACGTTTTTTTGACATTTGACCTTTTGTGACATTTTTGACCTCATACCACGGTATGAAATATTTGTGACATTTTTGCCCTCATCCTGCGGTATGAAATTTTTGTGACATTTTTGACATATTTGTGACCTTTTTGAACTCATACCGAGGTATGACATCTTTGTGACATTTTTTTCATCATTCCGCGGCATGATGTTTTTGTGACATTTTTGACCTTTTTGTGACATTTTTGACATCATTCCGCGGTATGACGTTTTTGTGACATTTTTGACCTGATCCCACGGTATGACGTTTTTGTGACATTTTTGACTTAATCCCGCGGTATAACGTTTTTGTGACATTTTTGACCTAATACCGCGGTATAAAGTTTTTGTGACATTTTTGACCTTTTTCTGACATTGTTGACCTCATACCGCCGAATGAAATTTTTATGACATTTTTGACATCATCCCGCGGTATGACGTTTTTGTGACATTTTTGACCTACTACCGCGGTATGACGTTTTTGTGACATTTTTCACCTTTTTGTGACATTTTTGACCTCATACCGCGGAATAACGGTTTTATGACATTTTTGACCTCTTTGTGACATTTTTGACCTCATACGACGGTATGACGTTTTTGTGACATCTTCGACCTTTTTGTGACATTTTTGACCTCATATGACGGTATGACGTTTTTTTGACATTTGACCTTTTGTGACATTTTTGACCTCATACCACGGTATGAAATATTTGTGACATTTTTGCCCTCATCCTGCGGTATGAAATTTTTGTGACATTTTTGACATATTTGTGACCTTTTTGAACTCATACCGAGGTATGACATCTTTGTGACATTTTTTACATCATTCCGCGGCATGATGTTTTTGTGACATTTTTGACCTTTTTGTGACATTTTTGACATCATTCCGCGGTATGACGTTTTTGTGACATTTTTGACCTGATCCCACGGTATGACGTTTTTGTGACATTTTTGACTTAATCCCGCGGTATAACGTTTTTGTGACATTTTTGACCTAATACCGCGGTATAAAGTTTTTGTGACATTTTTGACCTTTTTCTGACATTGTTGACCTCATACCGCCGAATGAAATTTTTATGACATTTTTGACATCATCCCGCGGTATGACGTTTTTGTGACATTTTTGACCTACTACCGCGGTATGACGTTTTTGTGACATTTTTCACCTTTTTGTGACATTTTTGACCTCATACCGCGGAATAACGGTTTTATGACATTTTTGACCTCTTTGTGACATTTTTGACCTCATACCACGGTATGACATTTTTGTGACATTTTTGAACTCATACCATGGCATGACGTTTTTGTGAAATTTTTGACCTTTTTGTGACGTTTTTGAACTCATCCCGCGGTATGACGTTTTTGTGACATTTTTGACCTCATACCGCGGTCTGACTTTTATGTGACATTTTTGACCTTTTTCTGACATTTTTGACCTTTTTGTGACGCTTTTGACATGATTCCGCTATGACGTTTTTGTGACATTTTTGACCTCATACCGCGGTATGACCTTTTTGTGACATTTTTGACCTTTTTGTGACGTTTTTGACATGATTCCGCGGTATGACGTTTTTGTGACATTTTTGACCTCATACCTCGGTATGACGTTTTTGTGACATTTTTGACCTTTTTGTGACATTTTTGACCTCATACGACGGTATGACGTTTTTGTGACATTTGACCATTTTGTGACATTTTTGACCTCATACCACGGTATGAAATATTTGTGACATTTTCGACCCCATCCCGCGGTATGAAATTTTTGTGACATTTGTGACCTCATCAGGCTGTATGACATTTTTGTGACATTTTTGACATATATGTGACCTTTTTGAACTCATACCGGGGTATGACATCTTTGTGACATTTTTGACATCATTCCGCGGCATGACGTTTTTGAGACATTTTTGACCTTTTTGTGACATTTTTGACATCATTCCGCGGTATGACGTTTTTGTCACATTTTTGACCTGATCCCACGGTATGATGTTTTTGTGACATTTTTCACCTCATCCCGCGGTATGACGTTTTTGTCACATTTTTGACATCATCCCGCCGTATGACGTTTTTGTGACATTTTTGACCTCCTCCCGCGGGATGACGTTTTTGTTACATTTTTGACCTTTTTGTGACATTTTTGACTTCATACTGCGGTATAATTTTTTTGTGAAATTTTTGACCTCATCCCGCGGTATGACCTTTTTCTTAGATTTTTGACCTCATACCGCGGTATGAAATTTTTGTGACGTTTTTGACCTCATACCGCGGTATGACTTTTATGTGACATTTCTGACCTTTTTGTGACATTTTTGACCTTTTTGTGACGTTTTTGACCTGATACCGCGGTATGACGTTTTTGTGATATTTCTGACTTCACACCGCCGTATGATTTTTTTGTGACATTTTTGACCTCATCCCGCGGTATGACGTTTTTATGACATTTTTGACCTTTTTGTGACACTTTTGACCTCATCCCCCGGTATGACGTTTTAATAACAATATATTTATTAACATTTTTGTATGCATGTACATTAGAGTACACAGTTCAGGACTTACTCAGTAATGCAAATATTTTACCCACAATGTGGCATTTGCATATTAAACATATCATGCATAAAGCAAACAAATAGAGAAAAGAAAAAACTTCAAAATAAATAAAGTTAAAGAAAAACAAGAATAACAAACAAACATCTTCTCAGACATGCATGGGTGAAGTTACAGTACTTTATACAAAACAGCAGCTAGTCTTGTCATTCCTCTTATTCTGGCAGTTCTATGAGGTTTACATCACAAATATTTATTCCACCTCGTCACTGTTGCTTTTGTGAAATCCATGAATTTAACAGACAATAAAGGGTCCCCATGCTTTCTTAAATAATTCTTGTCTCCCTTTTCGTACATATGTCAATCTCTCTACAGGAAAGGTTATTAACATCTGCTTCATCCAGTCTACTACTCTTGGTATACAAGGTTTTTTCCAAAAGAGTGCAAGTACTTTTTTAGCATGTAGGAGAGTTGAATCAATTATTATACACTCACTCTTGGTATCCTTATGTCGCTTTGGATAAAGTCCCAAAATAAAGTGAACAGGATTCATAAAGACATTTTTAGAAATAATATTTTCTATTGTTTGTTTAACCTCCCTCCAGAATTTTTTAACCTTTGGGCAATCCCACATACAATGACATAGAGTTCCCTTTGCCTCACTACATTTTACACATAAATCCGGAATGTTGCTGTTGAACTTATTTAATTTAACTGGTGTAGTGTATGTTCTCATTAACCATTTGTATTGTAGCAGTTTAAATCGGGTGTTGATTGATTGAGTGTGGGCTTTGGTACAAATCAGTTCCCAATCTTCTAATGTTATGTCCATTTCCAGATCTTCCTTCCACTCTACCCGTTTTTTATCTGAAGTCTCATTTAAATTGGACATCAATAAATTATACAGTTCTGATATAGCCCCTTTATTTAAGTTATTTTTAGACATAACATTTTCTAGGTTGGATATTGGGGGCCTGGTTAAAACATTGTTTTGGCTTGTTCTGATGAAGCTTCTAAGCTGAAGAAATTTGAAAAAATATTTTTTGTCTATGTCATATTTACATTTTATTTCCTCAAAAGACATCATGCTGTCTGACTGGGGCAAGTATAGATCTGTAATATTTTCTAACCCTTTTAATGCCCACTGTCGAAATACAGCATCTGCTTTCCCAGGTGCAAAGTATTGGTTTCCCCAGATTGGACTATATTGAGATAGTGCCTCAGGTTCCCCAATAAATTTCTTCACTTCAAACCAAATTTTAACCATATTTTTAACAATTGGATTGGCAGTCCGTTTCATTCGATTTCTTAATGTGTCTGAATATAAATATGAAGGCAAAGGCAAACTTAAACTTTCTGACTCCATTTCTTTCCACTGTGGGACATCTTTTGTTGCAAAATAGAATTTAATGGACCGTAACTGTGCTGCCCAGTAGTACAAAGTTATATTTGGGCACTTTAAACCCCCTTTGCTATAAGGTAAATGTAATAAAGTTAATCGAATTCTGGCTCTTTTCTTTCTCCATAGAAATCCTACAAATAATTTTTTAGTTTTGTAAAAAAAATCCTTGGGTGGTGGGAGTGGTATGTTTTGAAATATATACAATATCTTTGGGAGGATGGTCATTTTAATAACATTGCTTCTGCCAATCAATGACAATGGTAGGGGCATCCACCTATTAATTCATTCTGTGATTTCTTCCAGCAGGGGTTCATAATTTACCCTAGTGATTGAGGCTAAATTAGATGTAATTTCTATGCCCAGATAGGTAAACCGTTCTACCACTTTAAACTGAGAGACTTCTTCAGATTGGTTTTCCTTTGTTTTATCATCAAGTAGCAGAATGGAAGATTTGTCATTGTTAATTGTGTATCCTGAGATGTTGCTAAATGCTTTTATCAACTCCAGCAGTGCAGGAATAGATTTATTAAGATGTGAAATAAACAGAATTACATCGTCTGCATACAGCGCTATCTTATGTTCTGTATGAAAGATCTTCATTCCAGCTATTTCTTGGTTTGTGCGTATAGCTATTGCCAGTGGCTCAATAGCTAAAGTGAACAACAACGGTGATAGAGGGCATCCCTGTCGACATCCTCTGTTAATTGTGATTGGTTGTGATACATTTCTATTTGTTAAAATTTCTGCTGTAGGGTTTGAATATAGTAATTTAATCCATTTTAAGAAATTAGGGCCATATCCAAATCTTTTCAATACACTAAACAGATAAGGCCATTCCACCTTATCGAATGCCTTTTCGGCGTCTAATGAGAGGAGGGCTCCATCTGAGATATTGTAGGAGTTTTGGATAACATTGAGGACCCTTCTAACATTGTGACATCCTTGGCGTCCTTGAATAAACCCATTTTGATCTCTGTGCACAATACTAGGTAAAGTCTGCTGTAGTCTTCCTGCCAAGATTTTGCACAAAATTTTTAGATCAGAATTTAACAAACTTATAGGTCTCATGTTTTCACATCTATCACTGGGCTTCCCAGGCTTTGGTAGCAACGTGATTAGTGCACCTGTCATTGATTCTGGCAAACTGCCATTATAAAATGCTTCCAAATACATTTCCATCAATGGTTTTAATAACTTAACTTTAAATTTCTTGTATAATTCTATTGGGAGTGCATCTGGTCCTGGCATTTTACCAGATTTCATGCTATCAATGACTTTACTTATTTCGTCTTCATTAAGATTAGCCTCTAATTTTTCTTTAAACTCCTCTGAGACAACAGGAATCTTCAGTTTGTCCAAGAAATTGTTTTCAGCCCTCAGGTCATGTGTTATTTGGGATTCATATAATTTCTCATAGTACTGTCTGATTTCCTTATTTATTTCAGTAGGGTCTGTTATTGCATCTCCGTCTTTATTTTTGATTAGGGGTATCATTTTCCTTGCTTCTAACTGTTTGGTCTGCCAGGCTAAAAGTTTGCCGGACTTTTCACCTTGTTCGAAAAATGTTTGTTGAAGTCTGAGCATATCAGAGGCAGCTCTCTCTGCACATAGTTTGTTATATTCTGCCCTTAAGAGCGATAATTGTTTCTCTTTTTCCAAGGATCTGCTACTAAAGACTTCTTTTTGAAGATTTTGTATTTTGTGTTCTAACTGCTCTCTCTTTAGGCGTGATTTTTTAGATTTAGATGAAGTATAGCTAATAATGTGACCCCTTAAAAAGGCTTTTAAAGCATCCCATTTAATAGCAGCTGTTGTTTGTGTTGTGTTGTCTCTAAAATAATTGTCTATTTCTTTTCCCACATAATTTATAAATTTTCCATCTAGCATCCATTTCTGATTAAACCTCCATCTAGGTGGGTCTTTTACAAGGTTTTTATCTACGTAAATCAGACAGCATGGTCCATGATCCGATATCAGTATACTGTCATAATAGCAATTTTGAATTTTGGAAATTACAGTTTCTGACACCAAAAAGTAATCAATACGTGAGTACATCTGAAATGTAGTTGAGTGACAGGAATAGGCAATATCGTTAGGTTTCAAGTATCTCCAGATATCTACAAGATGTAATTCTTTGATGAAATGGTGGATAGTAGTCCTACTTCTATTGTGGGTCTGGTCAGTACCTGTGGATCTGTCCTTTCCTGGGTCGAGTGTACAATTCCAGTCCCCTGCAATAATATACTCTCCTGGGAGGGACGCAAGTGTAAGAAAAAGATTAGTAAAAAATCCAGGTTCATCGGAATTTGGTCCGTAGATGTTAACCAGATTTAGGTCTAGAGAAAGCAAAGATCCCTGAATGATGAGATATCTCCCAAATTTATCTCTAATTATGTTGCAGACCCGAAAGGGAACCGATTCATGAATAAGAGTCATAACTCCCCTGGCTTGTGATGTAAATGATGCTGCATAAATGTTCCCTTTCCATCTCCTAGCAACTTTGATATTATCCTCATTTAGAGTATGGGTCTCTTGTAAAAAAATGATTTTTGAATCTATATCATTCATTTTACTAATTACTTGCTTAATCTTTTTTGTTTTTTGTAAACCTCTACAGTTCCAAGAAGTGAATTTAAGTTCTACCTTTTGAGACAATTAAGTTTTGTATCATGAAATATCCTGCAATAAAGTTACCATGTCTGAGAAGATTAACACATTTAACCATTAACACAATCATTGAACTCAGTGAACAAAACCAAAAAGAACCCCTCTTTGCCCAACTGAATGGGAAACCCCTCCTATCGTATGTCGCTTCCTGTTATTGCTCGAGACAGATCTCTGGATCAGTCTTCACTAGTGAGCTTAAAGACTACAAAAAACAATAACCATCAACCCATATTGCTCCTTGCCACTTGTACAGTACTTGATTCATCTGTTTAGGATGGAATGTTATACACAGATGTGAAAGTAGACAAATAAATGACTAGGATTGGGAGTACATAAATTCCCATTTCTTTAAATGTTTCTGTCTTAAAGAAACCAATAAGAAAAAGACTTTGAATAGAAAATGATCTGAAAGGGCAGTAATAGAAAATATATCTTTATAATCCTCTACCATTACCCGTCTTTCTTATAATATGAGAATGTAATATCTTTATGTTTTCCAAACTATGCTCCTTATGATGATGAAAGGCTATCAAAAAGTAGATTAAAATAGAAAGTAATGTAAACTTAGTAATTTCCAGCTATTGACATGCAGGAATCATTTTTACTACAAGAAGTTTAAATTATAACTTTCTAGCTCTGTAGTCGAAAACAATCTTAACCAAAATCAAGGGCTGTTATCACAAAAGCATTCAAAAGCAAAAGTGCCCCGTATCTCGTTTTTAACTAGCCATTTGCATCATAAGGGCCACTTATCTCTTCTATAATACTTGTGTTTACTTATCCAGTTTCTTCTTTAATCTTGCTTAAGAACTCTTGTGCCTCAGTCGGTCTGTTGAATGTGTGTGTCTGTCCCTTGTAGGTAACCACCAGTCTGGCTGGCGGTATGAATCCGTGTCTGAGTCCCAGATCCCGCAGCTGTTGGCGTATTGAGTCGTACTGCCTTCGTTGTTTATGTACTTCTGTTGCGAGGTCGTTGTACAGTCGTATGTGCTGGTTCTTATAGGGGACATCTTTTTTCGATCTGGCCGCCTTCATCACGAGTGTCTTTTGCTTATAGCTCTGGAACTTCATTACCAAAGTTCTCGGGGACTCCTCGGTAGTTCTTCTTGGCCCGACACGATGTGCCTTCTCTAGCCGTAACGGGCATCTCAGAGGACCGAGGTCCAGCGCGTCCGGCAGCCATCCCTCCAGAAACGCACACGGATCCGAGCCCTCCGCTCCCTCGGGCATGTTGACCAGCCTCACGTTGTTCAGCCGTTCCCTCGTTTCCATGTCAACAACTTTTCTTTCCAGAGATTTGTTTGTCTTTTCCAACGTCTGGAGCGCCTCTCTTAACTTAGCATGCTCGTCTTCCACTGTTGATATGCGCGTCTCCATTTGTGTTATTCTCTCTGTGCAGTCCACCAGTTCTTTCTTTACTTCTTCAACAACGTTCAGGATGCCATCTAACTTTGTCGAAAACTCAGACTTTAAGCTACATATTGCTGTCAGTATTTCCACTTTAGCATCTACGAACTCAATACCAGTCGGGTCCGGAGCCTCAGATGCGGCGCCAGTCGCCGTATTAAAGTTAGCTTATGTGCTAGTTCTGTGCTCCGTGTTTTGAGTCCCGAAGTCAGTTAGCTTCGCTTGCGTCGATATTTTCCCTTTATCCTTGTTCGTTTTACCAGAAACAAGCATCGCCTCGACATATTTGTAATACACACACTATTCTGTAAAGGGTTATCGTTAAAGTCAGATATTTTTCAGGATTGTGGCGGAGCGAGGTTGAACGTGACTGTCTAGCCCACGGCCATAACCGGAAGTCCCCGGTATGACGTTTTTGTTACATTTTTGACCTCATACCGCGGAATCACACTTTTGAGAAATTTTTGACCTTTTTGTGACATTTTTGACGACATTCCGCGGTATGACGTTTTTGTGACATTTTTGACATCACACCGCTGTATGACGTTTTTGTGACATTTTTGATCTTTTTGTGACATTTTTGACGTCATACCGCGGTATGAAATTTTTGTGAATTTTTGACATCATCCCGCCGTATGACGTTTTTGTGACATTTTTGACCTCATCCCGCGGTATGACGTTTTTGAGACATTTTTGACCTCATACCGCGGTATGACGTTATTGTGACTATTGTGACGTTTTTGACCTCATACCGCGATATGACGTTTTTGTGACATTTTTGACCTCATACCGCGATATGACGTTTTTGTGACATTTTTGACCTCATCCCACGGGATGACGTTTTTGTGACATTTTTGACCTCATCCCGCGGTATGACTTTTTTGTGACATTTTTGACCTTTTTGTGACATTTTTGACATGATTCCGCGGTATGACGTTTTTGTTACATTTTTGACCTCATACCGCGGAATCACACTTTTGAGAAATTTTTGACCTTTTTGTGACATTTTTGACGACATTCCGCGGTATGACGTTTTTGTGACATTTTTGACATCATACCGCTGTATGACGTTTTTGTGACATTTTTGATCTTTTTGTGACATTTTTGACGTCATACCGCGGTATGAAATTTTTGTGAATTTTTGACATCATCCCGCCGTATGACGTTTTTGTGACATTTTTGACCTCATCCCGCGGTATGACGTTTTTGCGACATTTTTGACCTCATACCGCGGTATGACGTTATTGTGACTATTGTGACGTTTTTGACCTCATACCGCGATATGACGTTTTTGTGACGTTTTTGACCTCATACCGCGATATGACGTTTTTGTGACATTTTTGACCTCATACCGCGATATGACGTTTTTGTGACATTTTTGACCTCATCCCACGGTATGACGTTTTTGTGACATTTTTGACCTTTTTGTGACATTTTTGACATGATTCCGCGGTATGACGTTTTTGTGACATTTTAGACCTCATACCGCGGTATGACTTTTTTGTGAAATTTTCGACATTCCGCGGTATGACGTTTTTGTGACATTTTTGACCTCATAGCGCGGTATAACGTATTTGTGACATTTTTGACCTTTTTGTGACATTTTTGACATGATTCCGCGGTATGACGTTTTTGTGACATTTTAGACCTCATACCGCGGTATGACTTTTTTGTGAAATTTTCGACATTCCGCGGTATGACGTTTTTGTGACATTTTTGACCTCATAGCGCGGAATAACGTTTTTGTGAAATTTTTGACCTTTTTGTGACATTTTTGACCTTATACCGCGGTATTACGTTTTTGTGACATTTTTGGACCTCATACCGCGGTATTACGTTTTTGTGACATTTTTGATGTTTTTGTGACGTTTTTGACCTTTTTCTGACATTTTTAACTTCATACCGCGGTATGAAATTTTTGTGACATTTTTGACCTCAGACCGCGGTTTGACGTTGTTGTGACATTTTTTACGTCATACCGCTTTATTACTTTTTTGTGACATTTTTGACCTTTTTGGAACATTTTTGACCTCATTCCGCGGAATGAAATTTTTGTGACATTTTTGACATCATCCAGCCGTATGACGTTTTTGTGACATTTTTGACCTCATCCCGCGGTATGACGTTTTTGCGACATTTTTGACCTCATAAATGCGGTATGACGTTTTTCTGACTTTTGTGACGTTTTTGACCTCAAACCGAGGTATGACGTTTTTGTGACATTTTTGACCTCATACCGCGGTATGACGTTTTTGTGACATTTTTGACTTAAAGCGGTATGAGGTAAAAAACGTCACAAAAAGGTCAAAAATGTCACATAAAAGTAATACCGCGGTATTATGACTTTTTTGTTACATTTTTGACCTTTTTGGAACATTTTTGACCTCATTCGGCGGTATGACGTTTTTTTGACATTTTTGACCTCATGCTGTGGTATGAAATTTTTGTGACATTTTTGACATCATCCCGCGTTATGATGTTTTTGTGACATTTTTGACCTCACACCGCGGTCTGACGTTGTTGTGACATTTTTGACATCATACTGCGGTATGAAATTTTTGTGACATTTTTTACATCATCCCGCCGTATGACGTTTTTGAGACACTTTTTACCTTTTTGTGACATTTTTGACATCATCCCGCAGTGTGACGTTTTTGTGACATTTTGGACCTCATCCCGCGGTATGACGTTTTTGAGACATTTTTTACCCCATACTGCGGGAAAACGTTTTTGTGAAATTTCTGACCTCATCCCGCGGTATGACCTTTTTCTGAGATTTTTAACCTCATACCGTGGTATGATGTTTTTGTGACATCTTTGACCTCATCTGACGTTTTTGTGACATTTTTGACCTCATCCCGCGGTATGACGTTTTTGTGACATTTTTGATCTCATACCGCGGTATGACGTTTTTGTGACATTTTTGACCTCATCTGACGTTTTTGTGACATTTTTGACCTCATCCCGCGGTATGACGTTTTCGTGACGTTTTTGACCTCATACCGCGGCATGACGTTTTTATGACATTTTTGACCTCATCCCGCGGTATGACATTTTTGACATTTTTGAACTCATACCATGGTATGACGTTTTTGTGAAATTTTTGACCTTTTTGTGACGTGTTTGACCTCATCCCGCGGTATGACGTTTTTGTGACATTTTTGACCTCATACTGCGGTATGATTTTTATGTGACATTTTTGACCTTTTTGTGACATTTTTGACCTTTTTGTGACGTTTTTGACATGATTCCGCGGTATGACGTTTTTGTGACATTTTTGACCTCATGCCGCGGTTTGACGTTTTTGTGACATTTTTGACCTCATCTGACGTTTTTGTGACATTTTTGACCTCATCCCGCGGTATGACGTTTCTGTGACATTTTTGACCTCATACCGCGGTATGACGTTTTCGTGACGTTTTTGACCTCATACCGCGGCATGACGTTTTTATGACATTTTTGACCTTATCCCGCGGTATGACATTTTTGACATTTTTGAACTCATACCATGGTATGACGTTTTTGTGAAATTTTTGACCTTTTTGTGACGTGTTTGACCTCATCCCGCGGTATGACGTTTTTGTGACATTTTTGACCTCATACTGCGGTATGATTTTTATGTGACATTTTTGACCTTTTTGTGACATTTTTGACCTTTTTGTGACGTTTTTGACATGATTCCGCGGTATGACGTTTTTGTGACATTTTTGACCTCATGCCGCGGTTTGACGTTTTTGTGACATTTTTGACCTTTTTTTGACATTTTTGACATGATCCCGCAGTATGACGTTTTTTTGACATTTTTGACCTTTCTGTTACATTTTTGACATGATCCCGCGGTATGACGTTTTTTTGACATTTTTGACCTTTCTGTTACATTTTTGACCTCATACGACGGTATGACGTTTTTGGGACATTTGACCTTTTTGTGACATTTTTGACCTCATACCACGGAATGAAATATTTGTGACATTTTTGACCTCATCCCACGGTTTGAAATTTTTGTGACATTTTTGACCTCATCAGGAGGTATGACGTTTTCGTGACATTTTTGAAATTTTTGTGACATTTTAGACCTTTTTCTGACATTTTTGACCTCATACCGCGGAATGAAATTTTTATGACATTTTTGACATCATCCCGAGGTATGACGTTTTTGTGACATTTTTGACACAATCCCGCGGTATGACGTTTTTATCACATTTTTGACATCATCCCGCGGTATGACGTTTTTTTGACATTTTTGACCTCATGCCGCGGTATGACGTTTTTGTGACATTTTTGACCTCATGCCGCGGTATGACGTTTTTGAGACATTTTTGGCCTTCTTATGACATTTTGGACGACATCCCGCGGTATAACGTTTTTGTGACATTTTTGACCTCATCCCGCGGTATGATGTTTTTGTGACATTTTTGAACTCATCCCGCGGTATGACATTTTCGTGACATTTTTGACATCATACCGCGGTATGACGTTTTTCTGACATTTTTGACCTCATCCCACGGTATGACGTTTTTGTGACATTTTTGACCTTTTTGTGACGTTTTTGACCTCACACCGCGGTGTGACGTTTTTGTGACATTTTTGAACTCATACCATGGCATGACATTTTTGTGAAATTTTTGACCTTTTTGTGACCTGTTTGACCTCATCCCGCGGTATGACGTTTTTGTGACATTTTTGACCTCATTCCGCGGTATGACTTTAATGTGACATTTTTTACCTTTTTTTTGAAATTTTTGACCTTTTTGTGACGTTTTTGACATGATTCCGCGGAGTGACGTTTTTGTGATATTTTTGACCTCATACCGCGGTATGACGTTTTTGTGACATTTTTGACCTTTTTGTGACATTTTTGACATGAGTCCGCTGTATGACGTTTTTGTGACATTTTAGACCTCATACCGCGGTATGACTATTTTTGAAATTTTTGACATTCCGCGGTATGACGTTTTTGTGACATTTTTGACCTTATACCGCGGTATTACGGTTTTGTGATATTTTTGACTTCATCCCGCAGTATATCGTTTTTGTGACATTTTTGACCTCATACCGCGGAGTGACGATTTTGAGACATTTTTGACCTTTTTGTGATATTTTTCACGACATTCCGCGGTATGACCTTTTTGTGACATTCTTGACATCATCCTGCCGTGTGACGTTTTTGTGTCATTTTTGACCTTTTTGTGACATTTTCGACATCATCCCGCCGAATGACGTCTTTGAGGCATTATTGACCTTATCCCGCGGTAGGATGTTTTTGTGACATTTTTGACTTTTTTGTGACATTTTTGACCTCATACTGCGGTATAACGTTTTTGTGACATTATTGACCTTTTTGTGACATTTTTGACATCATCCCGTGGTGTGACGGTTTTGAGGCATTTTTAACCTCACTCCGCGGTATGACGTTTTTGTGACATTTTTGATCTTTTTATGACATTTTTGACATGATCCCGCGGTATGACGTTTTTGTGACATTTTTGACCATTTTGTGACATTTTTGACCTCATACCGCGGTATAACGTTTCTGTGAAATTTTTGACCTCATCTGACGTTTTTGTGACTGTTTTGACCTCATCCCGCGGAATGACGTTTTCGTTACATTTTTGACCTCAAACCGCGGTATGATGTTTTTGTGACATTTTTGACCTTATATCACGGTATGACGTTTTTGTGACATTTTTGACCTCATCCCGCGATATGACGTTTTTGTGACATTTTTGACCTCATCCCGCGATATGTTTTTGTGACATTTTTGACCTCATCCCACGGTATGACGTTTTTGTGACATTTTTGACCTTTTTGTGCAATTTTCGACATCATTCTGCGGTATGACGTTTTTGTGACATTCTTGACCTTTTTGTGACATTTTTGACCTCAAACCGTGGTATGAAGTCTTTGTGACATTGTTGAAATCCAGCCGTATGACGTTTTTGCGACATTTTTGACCTCATACCGCGGTATGACGTTTTTGTGACTTTTGTGACGTTTTTGACCTCATACCGCGGTATGATGTTTTTGTGACATTTTTGACCTCATACCGCGGTATGATGTTTTTGTGACATTTTTGACCTCATACCACGGAATCACGTTTTTGAGACATTTTTGAACTTTTTGTGACTTTTTTGATTTCGTCGCGTGGTGTGACGTTTTTGTGACATTTTTGACATCATACATGATTCCGCGGTATGACGTTTTTGTGACATTTTTGACCTCATACCGCGGTATGACGTTTTTGTGATATTTTTGACTTCATACCGTGGTATGACTTTTTTGTGACATTTTTGACATCATCCTGCGATGTGACGTTTTTATGACATTTTTGACATCATTCCGCGGTATGACGTTTTTGTGACATTTTTGACATCATATCGTGGTATGCCGTTTTTGTGACATTTTTGACCTTTTTGTGACATTTTTGACATTATCCCGCCGTATGACGTTTTTGTGACATTTTTGACCTCATGCCGCGGTATGACGTTTTTGAGAAATTTTTGGCCTTCTTATGGCATTTTTGACGACATCCCGCGGTAAAACGTTTTTGTGACATTTTTGACCTCATCCCGCGGTATGACCTTTTTCTGAGATTTTTAACCTCATACCGTGGTATGATGTTTTTGTTACATCTTTGACCTCATCTGACGTTTTTGTGACATTTTTGACCTCATCCCGCGGTATGACGTTTTTGTGACATTTTTGACCTCATGCCGCGGTATGACGTTTTTGAGAAATTTTTGGCCTTCTTATGACATTTTTGACGACATCCCGCGGTAAAACGTTTTTGTGACATTTTTGACCTACTACCGCGGTATGACGTTTTATTGACATTTTTTAACTTTTTGTGACATTTTTGACCTCATACCGCGGTATAACGGTTTTATGACATATTTCACCTCTTTGTGACATTTTTGACCTCATAGGACGGTATGACGTTTTTGTGACATCTTCGACCTTTTTGTGACATTTTTGACATCATACCAAGGTATGACGTTTTTGTGAAATCTTTGACCTTTTTGTGACATTTTTGACCTCATGCCGCGGTATGACATTTTTGTGACACTTTTGACTTCATACCATGGCATGACGTTTTTGTGAAATTTTTGACCTTTTTGTGACGTTTTTGACCTCATCCCGCGGAATGACGTTTTTGTGACATTTTTGACCTCATCCCGCGGTATGACATTTTTGTGACATTTTTGAACTCATACCATGGTATGACGTTTTTGTGAAATTTTTGACCTTTTTGTGACGTGTTTGACCTCATCCCGCGGTATGACGTTTTTTTGACATTTTTGACCTCATACTGCGGTATGATTTTTATGTGACATTTTTGACCTTTTTGTGACGTTTTTGACATGATTCCGCGGTATGACGTTTTTGTGACATTTTTGACCTTTTTGTGATATTTCTGACCTCATACCGTGGTATAACGTTTTTGTGACATTTTTGACCTCATACCGCGGTATGACGTTTTTGTGACATTTTTGACCTCATCCCGCGGTATAAAGTTTTTGTGACATTTTTGACCTCATACCGCGGTATGACGTTTTTGTGACTTTTGTGACGTTTTTGACCTCATACCGCAGTATGACGTTTTTATGACATTTTTGACCTCATACCGCGGTATAACGTTTTTGTGACATTTTTGACCTTTTTGTGATATTTCTGACCTCATACCGTGGTATAACGTTTTTGTGACATTTTTGACCTCATACCGCGGTATGACGTGTTCGTGACATTTTTGATCTCAAACCGCGATATGACGTATTTGCGACAGTTTTGACCTCATACTGCGGTATGACGTTTTTGTGACATTTTTGACAACATTCCGCGGCATGACATTTTTGTGACATTTTTGACCTCACACCGCGGTATGACGTTTTTATGACATTCTTGACCTTTTTGTGACATTTTTGACCTCAAACCGTGGTATGAAGTCTTTGTGACATTGTTGAAATCCAGCCGGATGACGTTTTTGCGACATTTTTGACCTCATACCACGGTATGACGTTTTTGTGACTTTTGTGACGTTTTTGACCTCATACCGCGGTATGATGTTTTTGTGACATTTTTGACCTCATACCACGGTATGACGTTTTTGTGACATCCTATACCTTTTTGTGAATTTTTTTACATCATCCCGCCGTATGACTTTTTTGTGACATTTTTGACCTCATCCCGCGGTATGACGTTTTTGTGACATTTTTGACCTCATCACACGGAATCACGTTTTTGAGACATTTTTGAACTTTTTGTGACTTTTTTGACATCGTCGCGTGGAGTGACGTTTTTGTGACATTTTTGACATCATACATGATTCCGCGGTATGACGTTTTTGTGACATTTTTGACCTCATACCGCGGTATGACGTTTTTGTGATATTTTTGACTTCATACCGTGGTATGACTTTTTTGTGACATTTTTGACATCATCCTGCGATGTGACGTTTTTATGACATTTTTGACATCATTCCGCGGTATGACGTTTTTGTGACATTATTGACATCATATCGTGGTATGCCGTTTTTGTGACATTTTTGACCTTTTTGTGACATTTTTGACATTATCCCGCCGTATGACGTTTTTGTGACATTTTTGACCTCATGCCGCAGTATGACGTTTTTGAGAAATTTTTGGCCTTCTTATGGCATTTTTGACGACATCCCGCGGTAAAACGTTTTTGTGACATTTTTGACCTCATCCCGCGGTATGACCTCTTTCTGAGATTTTTAACCTCATACCGTGGTATGATGTTTTTGTTACATCTTTGACCTCATCTGACGTTTTTGTGACATTTTTGACCTCATCCCGCGGTATGACGTTTTTGTGACATTTTTGACCTCATGCCGCGGTATGACGTTTTTGAGAAATTTTTGGCCTTCTTATGACATTTTTGACGACATCCCGCGGTAAAACGTTTTTGTGACATTTTTGACCTACTACCGCGGTATGACGTTTTTCTGACATTTTTTAACTTTTTGTGACATTTTTGACCTCATACCGCGGTATAACGGTTTTATGACATATTTCACCTCTTTGTGACATTTTTGACCTCATAGGACGGTATGACGTTTTTGTGACATCTTCGACCTTTTTGTGACATTTTTGACCTCATACCAAGGTATGACGTTTTTGTGAAATCTTTGACCTTTTTGTGACATTTTTGACCTCATGCCGCGGTATGACATTTTTGTGACACTTTTGACTTCATACCATGGCATGACGTTTTTGTGAAATTTTTGACCTTTTTGTGACGTTTTTGACCTCATCCCGCGGAATGACGTTTTCTTTGACATTTTTGACCTCATACTGCGGTATGATTTTTATGTGACATTTTTGACCTTTTTGTGACATTTTTGACCTTTTTGTGACGTTTTTGACATGATTCCGCGGTATGACGTTTTTGTGACATTTTTGACCTTTTTGTGATATTTCTGACCTCATACCGTGGTATAACGTTTTTGTGACATTTTTGACCTCATACCGCGGTATGACGTTTTTGTGACATTTTTGACCTCATCCCGCGGTATAAAGTTTTTGTGACATTTTTGACCTCATACCGCGGTATGACGTTTTTGTGACTTTTGTGACGTTTTTGACCTCATACCGCAGTATGACGTTTTTATGACATTTTTGACCTCATACCGCGGTATAACGTTCTTGTGACATTTTTGACCTTTTTTTGATATTTCTGACCTCATACCGTGGTATAACGTTTTTGTGACATTTTTGACCTCATACCGCGGTATGACGTGTTCGTGACATTTTTGATCTCAAACCGCGATATGACGTATTTGCGACAGTTTTGACCTCATACCGCGGTATGACTTTTTGTGACTTTTGTGACGTTTTTGACCTAATACCGCGGTATGATATTTTTGACCTTTTTGCTACATTTTTTACATGATTCCGCGGTATGACGTTTTTGTGACATTTTTGACCTCATACCGCGGTATGACATTTTTGTGACATTTTTGGCCTCATACCGCGGTATGACGTATTTGCGACAGTTTTGACCTCATACCGCGGTATCACGTTTTTGAGACATTTTTGACCTATTTGTGACATTTTCACATCATCCCGCGGTATGACGTTTTTGCGACATTTTTGACCTTTTTGTTACGTTTTTGACCTCGTTCCGCGGTGTGACGTATTTGTGACATTTTTGAGTTTTTGTGACATTTTTGACCTCATACCGCGGTATGACGTTTTTGTGACATTTTTGACCTCATACCGCGGTATGACGTTTTTGTGACATTTTTGACCTCATACCACGGTATGACGTATTTGCGACAGTTTTGACCTCATACCGCGGTATAACGTTTTTGTGACATTTTTGACCTTTTTGTGACATTTTTTACATGATTCCGCGGTATGACGTTTTTGCGACATTTCATGACCTCAACCCGCGGTGTGACGTTTTTGTGACATTTTTGACCTTATGCCGCGGTATGACTTTTCTGTGAAATTTTTCACATCATTCCGCGGTATGACGTTTTTGTGACGTTTTTGACCTCATTCCGCGGTATTACATTTTTGACCTTTTTGTGACATTTTTTACATGATTCCACGGTATGACGTTTTTGTGACATTTTTGACCTCATACCGCGGTATGACGTTTTTGTGATATTTTTGAGTTTTTGTGACATTTTTGACCTCATACCACGGTATGAAATTTTTGTGACATTTTTGACATCATCCCGCGGTATGACGTTTTTGTGACATTTTTGACCTCATACCGCGGTATGACGTTTTTGTGACATTTTTAACCTCATACCACGGTATGACGTTTTTGTGACATTTTTGACCTTTTTGTGATATGTCTGACCTCATACCGTGTTATAACGTTTTTGTGACATTTTTGACCTCATACGGCGGTATGACGTTTTTGTGACATTTCATGACCTCATCCCGCGGTGTGACGTTTTTGTGACATTTTTGACCTCATGCCGCGGTATGACTTTTCTGTTAAATTTTTCACATCATTCCGCGGTATGACGTTTTTGTGACATTTTTGACCTTTTTGTGACATTTTTTACATGATTCCGCGGTATGACGTATTTGCGACAGTTTTGACCTCATACCGCGGTATGACGTTTTTGTGACTTTTGTGACATTTTTGACCTCATCTTGCAATGTGACGTTTTTGTGACATTTTTGACATCATCCCGCAGTATGACGTTTTTGTAACATTTTTGAACTCATACCGCGGTATGACGTTTTTGCGACATTTTTGACCTTTTTGTGACGTTTATGTGACGTTTTTGACCTCATACCGCGGTATGACTTTTTTGTGACATTTTTGACCTCATCCTGCAATGTGACGTTTTTGTGACATTTTTGACATCATACCGTGGTATGACGTTTTTGTGACATCTTTGACCATTTTGTGACATTTTTGACATCATCCCGTGATATTACGTTTTTGTGTGATTTTTGACCTCATCCCGCGGAATGATGTTTTTCTGACATTTTTGACCTCACGCCGCGGTGTGACGTTTTTGTGGAATTTTTGACATCATCCCGCCGTATGACGTTTTTGTGACAGTTTTGACCTCATCCTGCGGTATGACGTTTTTGCGACATTTTTGACCTCATACCGCGGTAAGGCCTTTTTTCTGACTTTTTTGACCTCATCCCGCGTTATGACGTTTTTGTGACATTTTTTTCATCATTACGCGGAATGACGTTATTGTGACATTTTTTACCTTTTTATGACACTTTTGATATGATCCCGCGGTATGACGTTTTTGTGACATTTTTAACCTCATACCGCGTTATAACGTTTTTGTGACATTTTTGACCTTTTCGTGACATTTTTGACATGATTCCGCGGTATGACGTTTTTGTGACATTTTTGACCTCATACCGCGGTATGACATTTTTGTGACATTTTTGACCTCATAAATTTTTGTGACATTTTTGACATCATCTCGCGATGTCACGTTTTTGTGACATTTTTGACATCATTACGTGGAATGCCGTTTTTGTGACATTCTTTACCTTTTTGTGAAATTTTTGACATTATCCCGCCGAATGACGTTTTTGACATTTTTGACCTCACCCCGCGGTATGACGTTTTTGTGACATTTTCGACCTCACACCGCGGTATCACGTTTTTGAGACATTTTTGACCTTTTTGTGACATTTTTGACATCATCCCGCGGTGTGACGTTTTTGAAGCATTTTTGACCTCATCCCCCGGTATGACATTTTTGTGACATTTTTGACCTTTTTGTGACATTTTTGACCTCATATGACGTTTTTGTGACATTTTTGACCTTTTTATGACATTTTTGACATGATCCCGCGGTATGACCTCTTTTGCGACATTTTTGACCTCATACCGCAGTATGACGTTTTTGTGACTTTTGTGACGTTTTTGACCTCATCCCGCAGTATGATGTTTTTGTGACATTTTTGACCTCATACAGCGGTATAACGTTTTTGTGACATTTTTGACCTTTTTGTAACATTTTTGACCTCATCCCGCGGTATGACGTTTTTGTGACATTTTTTACCTCACATCGCGGTATCACGTTTTTGAGACATTTTTGAAATCTTTGTGACATTTTTGAAATCATCCCATGGTGTGACGTTTTTGAGGAATTTTTGACCTCATCCCGCGGAATGACGTTTTTGTGACATTTTTGACCTCATACCGCGGTATGACGTTTTTGTGACATTTTTGACCTCATACCGCGGTATGACGTTTTTGTGACTTTTGTGACATTTTTGACCTCATATCGCGGTATCACGTTTTTGAGACATTTTTGACATTTTGTGACTTTTTTGACATCATCCCGCGATATTACGTTTTTTTGTGATTTTTGACCTCATCCCGCGGTATGATGTTTTTCTGACATTTTTGACCTCATCCCGCGGTATGACGTTTTTGTGAAATTTTTGACATCATCCCGCCGTATGACGTTTTTGTGACAGTTTTGACCTCATCCCGCGGTATAACGTTTTTGCGACATTTTTGACCTCATACTGCGGTAAGGCCTTTTTTCTGACTTTTTTGACCTCATCCCGCGATATGACGTTTTTGTGACATTTTTTTCATCATTACGCGGAATGACGTTATTGTGACATTTTTTACCTTTTTATGACACTTTTGACATGATCCCGCGGTATGACGTTTTTGTGACATTTTTGACCTCATACCGCGTTATAACGTTTTTGTGACATTTTTGACCTTTTTGTGACATTTTTGACATGATTCCGCGGTATGACGTTTTTGTGACATTTTTGACCTCATGCCGCGGTATGACATTTTTGTGACATTTTTCACCTCATAAATTTTTGTGACATTTTTGACATCATCTCGCGATGTCACGTTTTTGTGACATTTTTGACATCATTCCGTGGAATGCCGTTTTTGTGACATTTTTTACCTCATTGTGACATTTTTGACATTATCCCGCCGAATGACGTTTTTGTGACATTTTCGACCTCACACCGCGGTATCACGTTTTTGAGACATTTTTGACCTTTTTGTGACATTTTTGACATCATCCCGCGGTGTGACGTTTTTGAAGCATTTTTGACCTCATCCCCCGGTATGACATTTTTGTAACATTTTTGACCTTTTTCTGACATTTTTGACCTCATATGACGTTTTTGTGACATTTTTGACCTTTTTATGACATTTTTGACATGATCCCGCGGTATGACCTTTTTTGCGACATTTTTGACCTCATACCGCGGTATGACGTTTTTGTGACATTTTTGACCTCATACCGCGGTATGACCTTTT